>CAUYPK010170724.1:0-97118 GCA_963574355.1 Loris lydekkerianus
AGGAGCAAATCTTTTCTTACCGGGCGGCACCATTCAATAAATTATAGTTCATTACATTTTTTTTTTTTTTTTTTTTTTTTTTGAGACAGAGTCTCACTTTGTTGCCCTCAGTAGAGTGCTGTGGCATCATAGCTCATAGCAACCTCAAATTCTTGGGCTTAAGAGATTCTCTTGCCTCTGCCTCCTGAGTAGCTGTAACTACAGGTACTGCCACAATGCCTGACTATTGTTATTTATTATTTATTTATTTATTTATTTAGACAGAGTCTCACTTTATCACCCTTGGTAGAGTGCTGTGGCATCATAGCTCACAGCAACCTCAAACTCTTGGGCACAAGCGATTCTTTTGCCTCAGCCTTCCTGAGTAGCTGGAACTACAGGTACTGCCACAATGCCTGACTATTGTTATTTATTTTTTTATTTAGAAAGAGTCTCACTTTGTTGCCTTTGGTAGAGTGCTGTGGCATCATAGTTCACAGCAACCTCAAATTCTTGGGCTTAAGAGATTCTCTTGCCTCTGCCTCCTGAGTAGCTGTAACTATAGGCACTGCCACAAAGCCTGGCTATTGTTATTTATTTATTTATTTATTTAGACAGAGTCTCACTTTGTCGCCCTTGGTAGAATGCTGTGGCATAGCTCACAGCAACCTCAAACTCTTGGGCTTAAGAAATTCTCTTGCCTCTGCATCCCAAGTAGCTGGGACTACAGGTATCTGCCACATCTGAGCCCAGCTATTTTTTAGAAACAGGATCGAGCTCTTGCTCAGGCTAATCTCCAACCTGTGAGCTCAGGCAATCCACCTGCCTCAGCCTCCCAGAGTGCTAGGATTACAGGCGTGAAGGCACCACACCTGGCCATTACAATTATTTTCAGAGAGGTAGACAGGGCTAAAGGAACCAGCAGGCCTGATGGGGTACCTGGGGACTGGCAGAGGTGTAGGGGTTGTTACCACCCCAATGCCTGAAGGGGCAGGAAGGGAGCACTGATTTGAAGCTGGAGCCACAGAAGAGCGTCACTGGACACAAGCTGTGGCCACAGATGAAAGGACGTGGCTATTGTCAAAAGTGGCCCCTGCCATTGCACAAATCCAACCGGACAGGGGAAGGGGTGAAAACTCCCAGGCAGAGCCAGGCAGAGAGTGAATCTGAGGCAAATGGGAATGGCCTACTGACCATGCTGTGGTGACACTGAACTGTATACTTAAAAATTGCTAAAATTGTAAATTTTACACTATGGGTATTATACCACTATTAAAAAATATATTAAAAAGTGAGTGTCTGGGAAGAAACTAAGGTGGTGTCCCCTCTCTGTACAGCAACAGAGGGTGAGATGTTATTCTGCATTGGATACTAGTTAAAATAACCCGAATAAATTAGACGATAAAATTAAAACATTCTCAAGAATATTAACCTTGTTTTCCTGTTTGGGAGGGGGACTTGTATGAATATTAATAACCACCATGAGCATGTTCTGTTCCTTGTTAAAAGGAAGCTGTCTTTGAAGTATTATATGAGCAAAGGGTCTGGTAAGTCCCTGAAGGCTTAGAAATTATTGCCGTGCCCCATGAACATAACCTTCAAAGAGAATCCTGTTATTCTAATTGTCCATCTGTTATGGTAATTTGTTGCCCTGGTCCCAAAGTGTGATTGACATCCTGTGTTTCTGTTAAGACTGCACTGGGCAATCACCACTCTCAGTTGCCCTGGCAATAGGATGCCCTTCCCACACCAAATAATGGTTGTGGAATAAAAAAACCTCACAAGCAAATGAAATAAAAAGTGACCAGTGGGAGGGCTATCAGGTGGTTAGCTCTACCTTGGGAGGTCTGGGGAAGGGTTGGCAGGGGTGTACAGCATCAAGAATAAGGCCAGGGGGTGGCGCCTGTGGCGCCTGTGGGTAGGGCGCTGGCCCCAAATACTGAGGGTGTCAGGTTCAAACCCGGCCCTGGCCAAACGGCAACAAAAAATAGCCAGGTGTTGTTGCAGGCGCCTGTAGTCCCAGCTACTCAGGAGGCTGAGGCAAGAGAATCGCCTAAGCCCAAGAGCTGGAGGTTGCTGTGAGTTGTGATGCCATGGCACTCTACTGAGGGCCATGAAGTGAGACTCTGCCTCAAAAAAAAAAAAAAAGAAAGAAAGAAAGAAAAGAATGAGGCCAAGAAGAGAATTACCTTGTGTTATGTATAGTAGCAGCTATTGGTTAGGATGGGATTAGCTGCTGTAACAAGCAGACCCCAAGCCAATACTGGTTTGAAAAGAGAAGTTTATTTCTCATTTGTGTATCACAGTCCAAGATGGGTCACTCTAGGTTGGCAGGCAGATTTTCTCCACACATCAGTTGAGTACCCAGGCTGCTTGTACTCCCTCCCTACCCACTAGGAACTTGCCCTTATTTGCAAGGCTAGGTTGCTGCATCTAAGTTCTAGCCAGCAGACGCATTGTATCTCACAGAGTTCCATCCTAGACTCAAATCACATCTTCTCACTTTCCGTTAACTCTGGTCATCTTTTGGCAATACATCTTTTAGTTACTTGTCCATGCTAGTTTGCCTGGTTCACTTGCAGGCATTCCTACCTGGAAGGAACCAGAGATTTGGCAAAGGAGATGATTACTGTTCTAGTTGTTATTTTCTTCTAGCTTTATACTCTGGGATGCTGGAGGTGGGATTCTACAAATGCCGTTTCTCCTTTGCCAGTGGGTTTTCTATTAGGTTCTGGCATAGGGGGCTCTAGAGAGAGACCCCAGGCTGGAAGAAGAAGAGAAGATTTGCTATCTGCTATCTACTTCCTATCTTCTGCTTCTTCCTGTTCTTGTTCTAACTTCCTATTCCTGCTTGTTTATCTGAAATTCAAATTTAATTGGGCGTCCTTTCTATTTGTTAAATTAGGGACCAAGATCCAGGTGCTAGACTCAGGAGGCTCTCCTCTAAGATTATAATTTTCGTTTTTAAGACAGAGTCTCTCTCTGTTGCTCAGAATAGAGTGCAGTAGCATCATCATAGCTTACTGCAACCTCAAACTCCCAGCATCAAGCCACCTTGGCCTCCCAAATGGCTAGGATTATAGGTGTGAGCCATTATGCCTGGCTATAAGTTTTAATAATTCTAGATTTTTTTCCTTTCTTTCCTTAACCCTAGGAGTAGCAGCTGCTTTCTGCAAATTGGTTCACAAATTGTGTGTGTATCAGAATCAGAGGTCTTGTTATAAAACACAGGTTGCTGGGCTCCACTGTTATAGCCCAACCAGGTTTACCACCCACTGCTCAAGAGGAAGTCAATACATGGGACTGCAGGGGGTCCACAGAGAAAGGGTTTGATATTGCAATCGCCATTTGAGCAAACAGAAGGATTTCTCAAATTCATCTCTTGGAGAATTTGGAAGAAAGGGTTTTAAAAGATAGTTTGGTGGGCAAAGGGCTAGGGAATTGGGCCTGCTGTTTGGCTGGGGATGAACTAATAGGATTGGGAAGCAGAAATTGCCTTCTTGTGCTGAGTCAGTTCCCAGATTACAAGACCAATTGAGTTGGTTGCTTGGGCTACAGGTCTGGTTGGGTCACTGGAATTCGGGCTCTGGAAGATATCTCAAAGACCAGCCTTAGGTTTCATTAAGGGTGATGTTATCTGTGGGAACAATGAAGAAAGCTTGGAATCTTTATGACTATCTGCTATATGACTCCTGAGTAGTAAGCAGTTATAGAACAGCAAGCTAGAGGGTGGCGCCTGTGGCTCAGTGGGTAGGGCGCCGGCCCCATATACCAAGGGTGGCAGGTTCAAACCTGACCCCGGCCAAACTGCAACAAAAAATAGCTGGATGTTGTGGCCAGTGCCTGTGGTCCCAGCTGCTCGGGAGGCTGAGGCAGGAGAATCGTCTAAGCCCAGGAGTTGTAGGTTGCTGTGAGCTGTGATGCACTCTATTGAGGGCGATGGAGTGAGACTCTGTCTCTAAAAAAAAGAAAAAAAAAAAAGCAAGCTAGAGAACAATAGCTTATATATATACAACGTCCCTGCCTTATAGCATTTTATTAACTTTATAAAAAGGCAGTTTCACCACTTCCAGACTTTCTTTCTTTCTTTCTTTCTTTTTTTTTTTTAGAGACAGAGTTTTACTTTGTTGCCCTCAGTAGAGTGCCATGGCATCAGCAACCTCCAGGGAATTGGCTTAGCCAATTCTCTTGCCTCAGCCTCCCAAGTAGCTGGGACTACAGGCGCCCGCCAGAACGCCTGGCTATTTTTTTTTTCTTTTTTTTTGTAGTTTGGCTGGGGCTGGGTTCGAACCCACCACCCTTGGTATATGGGGCCGGCACCCTATCACTGAGCCACAGCCACCGCCCCACTTCCAGATTTTCTGATCCAGTATATGTGAGGTGGGGCCCAATAATTTGCATCTAACAAGTTCCTAGGTCACGCTGAAGCTGTCACTTCTGGGACAGGACACATTTGAAGAACCAATGCCTTAGTGTTCCCTTTTTGACTTTTTTTTTGTTTGTTTAGCAGGCCGTGGCTGTCTTTTTGACTTTTTTGTTCTCCAATACCAAATTAATAACCCTCCTATAATGGCTCGGCACCCGTAGCACAGTGGTTATGCCGGCCTGGGCTGGCTAAACAACAATGACAATTACGACAAAATAATAGCCAGGCTTTGTGGCAGGCCCCTGTACTCCCAGAGTTACTTGGGAGGCTGAGGCAAGAGAATTGCTTAAGCCCAAGAGTTTGAGGTTGCTGTGAGCTGTGACGCCATAGCACTCTACTGAGGGCAACATAGTGAGATTCTGTCTCAAAACAAACGAACGAACAAACACCCACAGCCCTCCTAATAAATTCTCTCTGCTGAAATAACTAGTGTGGTCTCTGTTGATTGGATACCTACTCTTTTGGCTACCTGGGAATGTTGGATAGGCTGGCAGTATCTCTCCTTGTTTCATCAGCCTCCCAGGAAGGTTGAGCCCATCCAGAGAGAGGATGGAGGGGAGGCCAAAATACAAGTTGCCTGTTGTGAGATACAATACATCATGAAATGATTTTTTTTTTCCTACTCAAAGAATAGGATGGAGTTTATAAACTATGACTGCTTTTCTTTCTTTCTTTATTTTTTTGCAGTTTTTGGCCAGGGCTGGGTTTGAACTTGCCACCTCTGGCATATGGTGCCGGCGCCCTACCCTTTGAGCCACAGGTGCCGCCCCCAAATTCACCACTTTTCTTTTCTTTTCTTTTCTTTTTTTTTTGCAGTTTTTGGCCAGGGCTGGGTTTGAACCCACCATCTCAGGCATATGGGGCCAGCACCCTACTCCTTTGAGCCACAGGCACTGCCCCTATGACTGCTTTTCTTTATTTTTACTTTTTATTTTTATTTTTTTTGAGACAGAGTCTCACTTTGTCATTCTCAGTAGAGTGCTGTGCCATCACAGCTCACAGCTACCTCCAACTCCTGGGCTCAAGCAATTCTCTTGCCTCAGCCTTCCAAGTAGCTGGGACTACAGGCACCCACCACAACATCCAGCTATTTTTAGAGACGGGGTCTCGCTTTTGCTCAGGATGGTCTTGAACCCATGAGCTCAGGCAATCCACCTGCTTCGACCTCCAAGAGTGCTAGGATTATAGGCGTGAGCCACCAAGCCACCGTGCCCGGCCCTAAATGATGACTGGTTTTCTTAAGCAAGTTCCCTGTAGCTCTCTATGCCCTATTCTTAGAAAATAAGCAACAGTGAGAAAGAAAAAAAAGCCTACATATTTTTTGTTCAATTGTATTTTGTTTGGAGATTATACTAGCTTGTTTTCTCTATTTTTATTCTAGAACAGAGAAGCACTTGTCCCTCAAGTAAGAGAAAGGTAGATATGTGTTTTGTCGTGGAAATTTCTGTCCTGAGTAAGGTAATAAAATGATTGACTTCCTGCTGGAACAGTCACTCAGTCTCCCCCTTAAGGGTTGACTGTGAATGAATACACAGCCGATCCGCGTCTAACTGAATTATTTAGGATAGAGATTCAATTTCTTTCTTGGAGACTCAAAATAACAGTGGCTGAAACAAGATAAAGGTTTGTTTCTCTCTCACCTAACATCTCAGTGGACTTAATGATGGGCAGGATGGAGGCTATGATTAGAACCCTGGCTTACCTTCTGTCTCGTTGCTCTTTCTCTCTAGGGCATTGTTTTCATCTATGTGGTCCAAGATGCTTTGTGGATGCAACAAAATACCAGACATTTGGTCTGAAGAGAAGAATCCACTCAGAAGTTATAAACATCATTTCCGCTCACATCATATTGATCATATGTGTTTCAATGGCCACAGCTAGTTGCAAGAGAGGCCGGGACATGTATCTTTGGTTGTGTGTCCATGTATTTAGCTGGATGAAGGGGAAAATGAAGACTTAGGGACAACTACCTCTCCATCCCCAAGTGGGGTTTGGTATTCTTGGATTGTTTGAACTGACAGTAGGATTCCATATAGCTAATATTAATACAGCCCAAACTGGGTCCCTTGCTCACCACCCAGGGAAGGCCAAGATGCCGAGATAGCAGGGGTTGCAGCAGAGAAAGAGTTTTACTTTGTACAGCAATAGGTAAGGAGACAGGAGTAATTTCCCAAATCCATCTCTCTAAGAATTTGGGGGGAAAGGGTTTTAAAAGATATTTTAGCAGGCAAAGGGCTAGGGAATTGGGTCTGCAGTTTGCCTGGGGATGAACTTGTAGGTTGGGAAGCAGAGATTATCTTCTCAGTGGGAGATTTCTGGGGTAGGAGGGTTCCCAAGGCTGTTGGATGCATTCACATCTATCCACAGGTCTGGTTGGCATCCGTGGAGCTGCCTCCTCCACTCCCAGAATACAGAGTCTAAAAAAACAGACCAGTCTTAGGCATATGTTTTGTAATTTATGTTATCAATGTTATCAGTAGAAGCAGTGAGGAGAGGTCACAAACCTTCTCCCCCAACTCCCTGGTCAGGGAGGATAGTATCATTAAGCATTGAGTTACAGCAGCAAAGAAGTTAGGGGAAAATGGCTGGTTAACTTCTGGCTATACCTATACTTCTATAAAAATCAGCTTTTGATTACTATTTACACCTTGTGGCTCTACCATGTTTTAATAAGGGCAATTTCAATATGAATACAACCTAGTCTTCAAATTGATAGGGAGTGATGTGGCTGCAAAAATCTTTTGAGTGGCTTCTCTTACTTAGTGTCCTGAAATTACTAACAAATGGTTGTTAAAAGAATCTATGTAAAATCTGGTTCAGGGTTGGGGGACAACTCTTATAATTTTGGCAAAATTGCAAGTCATCAACTTTGGTGGGTGAGGGGGCAGGCAGTTGGGATGGTATTAAAGGGGAATGGGGGCTGGGCATGGTGGCTCACGCCTGTAATCCTACCACTCTAGGAGGCTGAGGCAGGTGGATTGCTTGAGCTCACAGGTTCAAGACCAGCCTGAGCCAGAGTGAGACCTCGTCTCTAACATTAGCCGGGTGTTTTGTGATGGGTGCCTATAGTCCCAGCTACTTGGGAGGCTGAGGCAACAGAATCCCGTGAGCTCAAGAGTTTGAGGTTGCTGTGAGCTGTAACACCATGGCACTGTACCAAGGGTGACAAAGTGATATGCTGTCCCCTCCCCCCCCAAAAAAAAGGAGAATGGAAGTTTCTTCAGCAGGGAGCTGGCTGATTATAGAAATAAGATAGGACTGGATGGGCACTGTGGCTCACACCTGAAATCCTAGCACTTTGAGAGGTGGAGGTGAGTGGTTTACTTGAGCTCAGGAGTTTGAGACCAGCCTGAGCAAGAGTGAGAGCTCATCTCTACTAAAAATAGGAAAATTAGCCAGGTGTCATGGCAGGCATCTCTAGTCCTAGATACTTGGGAGGTTGAGGCAAGAGGATCTCTTGAGCCCAAGAGGTTGAGGTTGCTGTGAGCTATGATGCCATGATCTACACAGGGTGACAGAGTGAGACTCTATCTCAAAAAAAAAAAAAAAAAAAAAAAAAAAAAGAAGGAGAAGAAGAAGAAAAGAAAAAAAAAGGAATGAAAAAGAAGACAGGACTGCAGAGAATGTAGAAGTAAAGGTTATTGAGCATTGAGTCAATGTGTCACCAAAAAGTCCCACTGCGAACCTGTTTAGATAAGCTCTCTATACTTTCTGTGTTTTTTTTTGTTTGTTTTTTTTTGAGACGGAGTCTCAATATGTCACCCTCAGTAGAGTGCCGTAGTGTCACAGCTCACAGCAACCTCAAACTCTTTGACTTAAGCGATTCTCTTGCCTCAGCCTCCCAAGTAGCTGGGACTACAGGTGCCCGCCACAACGCCCAGCTACTTTTTGGTTGTAGTTGTCATTGTTATTTGGCAGGCCTGGGCTGGATTTGAACCCGCCAACTCTGGTGTATATGGCTGGTGCCCTAGCCGCTGAGCTACAGGTGCTGAGCTCTGTCTATACTTTCTCATCTCCCTTTCCCTAGTCCTATTCTGATATTAGTGTAGGTAAGTCTTCAGGGGTCCTCAAACTACAGCCCGTGGGCCACATGAGGCGGCGTGATTGTATTTGTTCCCGTTTTGTTTTTTACTTCAAAATAAGATATGTGCAGTGTGCATAGGAATTTGTTCATATATTTTTTTTAAACTATAGTCTGGCCCTCCAACGGTCTGAGGGACAGTGAACTGGCCCCCTGTTTAAAAAGTTTGAGGACCCCTGGAGATGCTGTAACAGATATATTATCTCAAAATCTCTGTGGTGTAACATAACAGAATAGAACCAATGCTGTTGCTCCTGGTTGGCAAGTGACCTTCCATTTAGTCACTCAGGGACCCAGGATATTGCATAACGTGGCTCTTCTATCTCATAGGGCTATGATAGTCGTCACTAGACTCTATATTCAGGGATTAGAAGGAGACAATGTTATGGGGAGGGGGCGTGTTTCCTTACCCACTTTCTCTGTTTTCCCTTTTTCAAGGAGATCCTGTTGGATGGAAGCTGGAATTTATTCACATCATCCACACATCTTGTTTTTTTTCCTGTCAGGTTTCCTCTCTTTGTCCCTGACTGATGTATTTCACCTTACTCATTCATCTTTAGTCCTGTCTATTCTGCCATCCAACACAGCTATTGAGTTCTTTATTTAAATAATTATACTTTTTATATCCCTTATCTTCATTTAGGTTCTGCTTCATAACTTCCTCTTCTTGCTTTAAGTTGGCAATATCCTCCGTTATTTCTCTACGGATATTTGTTATGCGTATTTTATATGCCTTATTAGCTCTACTTCATTGGGTATGGTTTCTTTCAACTCCAGTTGAGATAGTTAAGCCTGCTGGGCATGCTGACAATTTTGTGCTTTGGAAAATTTAACAATTCAGTGCCCTTTAAACATGATATATATATATATATATATATACACATACATACATACATACAGAGAGTGCCAAAAAATGTATACACATTTTAAGAAAGGAAAAAAAAACTGTCTTAAAATTGTAATAATATATACTGATAACAAAAGATGACTACAAATCACACTGAGCACATCTTGTAATTGCAAAAGTCCAAAGTGACTTGAGTAGTACAAATGTAATAGTTTTTTCCTCTTTTTTGAAGACAGTTTTACTTTGTCACCCTTGGTAGAGTGCTATGGAGTCACAGCTCACAGCAACCTCAAACTCCTGGGCTCAAGCTATCCTCCTGCCTCAGTCTCTCAAGTAGCTCAGAGTATAGGCACCTGCCACAACACTCGGTTAATTTTTCTGTTTTCAGTAGAGCTGGGGTCTGGCTCTTGCTCAGGTTGGTCTCAAATCCCAAACTTCTGAGCTCAAGTAATCCTCCCACCTTGGCCTCCCAGAGTACTAGGATTACAGGTGTGAGCCACCATGCCCAGCCAGCTGTTTTTTCCTTTCTCCAAATGTGTATACATTTTTTTTTCTGTATATTTGAGCATTGATTTAGAGGTAGAGAAACTGATTTCTATTTATTGAAAACAGAAAAACTAAGGGCAAAAAGAGAATTACTGCTTCTGGCCAGAACAGAGATGATTTTCTAGCAAAAACAATTGTCAGGGGTTGTCTGGTGTAGTGGACACTGTTGACACCTTTCCACATGACCTTTGACTTGCCGAGGCTCACTTGCAGTTGGGCCTCACAGCCTCTCCGCCTGGCCCACGTCTCTCCTCTCAGTTTTCTCTGGCACCACTGAACCTACCTGGACCCCACATGTAGCCCCAGAGCGTGGGGAGTTTGCAGTCCCCTGGGGCAATGCTTTCCCAAAGTGAGGTGGGACTTGCCATATCAGCACCTGAGCCCCCTCATCCTCTAGGGGGAAGACTCCGGGGGCGTGTTCTACCTGGCTCCTCAGAGGATCCTGCAGCGAGATGGAGGCAGTTGCCCTTGGCTGGAATCCACTTGATAACGCCTGCTTTGTTGGCTTTCTCCATTCTCTGTGTGGTTCTCTGATGCATCACTCCTGCTTGCTGGGATCATCTCCGGACAAACCAGCGTCACCCAAGTCATCTCCGGACAAACCAGCGTCACCCAAGTCGTTGTCTCCGAATCTGCTTTGGGAGAAACTAAGACCAAACCACCATTCTTCTCCAGGTCTTGTTCCATTTAAATTTTTCTCATGTGGTACCCGCCCTCTCTTCCTGACCTTGTCATTTTCTTGGAGGGCATATTAAACACTTAATGAAAGTGGAAGAATAATATAAATTACTTATTTCCAAGAAAACTCTGCTTTCGCTTCAGGTTTCCAGTTGAAGTGCAGCTTCAGACGACCCCAGCTACAGGGGAGAGAGCTCAGAACATCTCCACAGGGGGGCGCCACCTGCACGTGAGAGCAGGACAGGGACATTTTGACCAGTTTTCCCAGCGATGTTCTCAAGCAGTGTTTCTCAGCCTTTATTTATTTATTTTTGAGATAGAGTCTCCCTTTGTCACCCTGGGTAGAGTGCCATGATGTCATAGCTCACAGCAACCTCCATCTCTTGGGCTCAAGCGATTCTCTTGCCTCAGCCTCCCAAGTAGCTGGACTACAGCCGCCCACCACAATTCCCAGCTATTTTTAGAGACGGGGGTCTCATTCTTGCTCAGGCTCTTCTTTCTTCTCGTGAGCTTCGGCAATCCACCCGCCTCAGCCTCCCAGAGTGCTAGGATTATAGGGGTGAGCCACCGTGCCTGGTTTATTTCTCAGCCTTTAAAGTGACTAGGCATTACCTGAGCATCTTGTTAAAATGCAGATTCTACTTCAGCAGGATGGGGCTGGGACTATTTAAAAATATACAATAAGGCTGGGTGCAGCGGCTCATATGTGTAATCCTAACACTCTGGAAACCCAAGGCAGGAGTATTGCCTGAGCTCAGGAGTTCAAGACCAGCCTGAGCAAAGTGAGACGATCGTCTCTACTAAAAATAGAAAAAACTAGCTGGGCATTGTGGCCGGCGCCTACTTAGAAGGCTGAGGCAAGAGGATCTCTTGAGGCCAGGAGTTTGATGTTGCTGTGAGCTATGACATCATAGCACTCTACCTAGGGTGACTGAGTGAGACTGTCTCAAAAAAATAAAAGTATATACATATATTATGATAAATTACTGTTAACCATAATTCACTACTGTACTTTGAATACTGGAACCGGCTCCTTCTATCTAACTGTATATTTGTACCCGTTAACAAATTTCTCTCCATTTCTCTGCCCCCAATTGCTTCCCAGGCTCTGGTAACCATTCTTCTTCTTCTTTTTTTTGAGACAGAGTCTCACTATGTCACCCTCAGTAGAGTGCTGTGGCAACACAGCTCACAGCAACTTCAAACTCTTGAGCTTAAGTGATTCTCTTACTTCAGCCTCCTGAGTAGCTGGGAGTACAGGCACTTGCCACAATGCCTGGCTATTTTTTGTTGCAGTTTGGCTGGAGCTGGGTTTGAACCCGCGACCCTCGGTATATGGAGCTGGCACCCTACCCACTGAGCCATAGGTGCCACCCTACTCCTTTTATTTTCATTGTGTAAATTTTATGCCTCTTGGGACTACTTTTAAATGTTTTTTTCAAGAAAGGTGTCTAGCTATGTTGTCCTAGCTATGTATTTGAAATCAGGGGCTCAAGTGATTCTCCCACCTCAGCATTTTGAGTAGCAGGAATTCCAGGCATTTGCCACTGCACCCGGCTCAGGACTATTTTCTTTCTTTTCTTTTCTTTTTTTTATTTTTTAAGATTTCTATTGAAGGGCTGGACACAGTGGCTTATGCCTGTAATCCCAGCACTCTGGTAGGTCGAAGTGGGTGAATCACTTAAACTTAGGAATTCAAGACCAGCCCAAGTGAGATTGAGACCCCCACCTCTACTAAAAATAGAAAAACTAGCCAGGTGTTGTGGCAGGCACCTGTCGTTCCAGCTACTTGGGAGGCTGAGGCAAGAGAATCACTGGAACCCAAGAGTTTCAGGTTGCTGTAAGCTATGATACTACAGCACTCTACCAGGGGCAAGAAAGTGAAACTCTGTCTCAAAAAAAAAAAAAAAAAAAAAAGATTTCTATTGAAGTATAAAACCCAGCAATATTTACAAATCATAATGGTATAGCTTGATGAGTTGAGTTTTCACAGCTGAACATTTAGATGAAGAAAAATATTGTTTGCAGCCACCAGATCCCCCTTCTAAAAGTAATCCCTATCCTGGCTTATAACACCAAAATCTAGTTTTGTCTGTTTTTGAATTTCATATAAACAGAATTCTATAACATACATGCTTTAGTGTCTGGATTCTTTTACTTGGCAGCTAGAGATTCAGTTATGTTGTTTGTTGCATGTATTAGTTTTTTTTTTTACTATTTGTTTTTGCATTTTTTTTTTTAAGACAGAGTCTCTCTCTATTGCTCCAGGCTAGAGTGCTGTACCATCATAGCTCATAGTAACCTCAAACTCGTGGGCGCAAGCTGTCCTCTTGCCTTAGCCTCCCAAGTAGATGGGACTACAGGTACCTGCCACAATGCCTGGCTAGTTGGTTTATTTTATTTTATTTTTTTAGAGATGGGGTCTCACTCTTGCTCTGGTTCGTCTCAAACTCCTGAGTTTAAGGGATCCTCCTTCCATGGCCTTCCAGAGTGCTAGGATAACAGGTGTGAGCCACTGTATATGACCTTTTCTGCATTCTTTTTTACTGTTATATGGCATTCTATTGTATGAATATGCAATTTATTCATTCTACTGTTGATGGATTTTTAGTTGGTTTGCAGTTGTTATTATGAATAAATCGGCTATGAACATTCTAGTACATTCTTTTATTGGATACACATGCTTTGCTGTTGAGTAAATAGGAGTGGGGTTGCTGGGTCATGAGTTAAGTGTGTGTTTAGTTTTAGTAGATACTTGCTGAGATCTCTCTCCTTTCCTGTTCAGTTTGTCTCTGCTGCTCTTCAGGCACAGAGAACTTCCCTCTCAGCACACGCCCTGTGCAGCTCTCAAAGGAAGTGTCTACAGTGTCACGAGGTGGTGGCAAACACTCAGAAACACATTGGGGCTGAGACTTGGTGATGCTGAGGGCCGGTCTCAGGGTCTTCTTCCACCTCCTCACTAAGGGGAGTGACCATAGTCAGCCACCCGGCTCAGGCCTCCGTGCCTCACCTCTGAAGTGTGGACCCCAAAAGTGCCAGCTCGCCTGGTGGCGATGGGATTCGGAGAAAGGGCCAGGGGTGGGCACGGGCCTGGCTTACAGAAGTGCCCACGCCTTCTGGCCACTGCTCTTTTATCTTGTTATCTAATGAACAGGCATTTCCCACATGTAAAAACTTAAAAAACAAAACCAACTTCTTTCCTCCTTCCAAACCTAACACTCATCTTCTGAGTGGCACTTAGAAATGCCACGAGCTGGAGCACATGCCACCCCTGGACTCCAGCAGGCACCAACAGTGTGGGGCACGACCATCCTCAATGCTTCTGCACTCAGATTTTTTTTTCTCTCTCACATGAAGAACAAGAAGGCAGAGTCATAATGCTGCTCAGCGACGTTTCTTCCTTTCACTGACACTCCACGGACTTCTTTGTGCCACATGTTTGTGAAGAGGTTTCTCCTGGGGCACTTCTGACCGGGCACCAGGAGTGGGCTCTGGAATCGGGGGCCTTCCTCTGCCAAAGTGCTGTGAGAGAACTTGGAAGACTGAGCATATTGGCGTAAAAACCAGTGGTTCTCAACAGGGTAATTCTGCACCCAAGACAGGTCCTGCATCATCTGGAGATACAGTTAGCTGTCATCACTTGGTGGGTGGGGCTGGAGGCCAGCCAACAGTTTTCTAAAGTGGTTGAGCCATTTTATACTCCCTTCATACAGGGAGTATAAAATTTACAGGATTTAGGTTGCTCCACTTAGTTGTTGGCAATTGTATTTTCCTTCTTTTTCATCTTAGTCTTTCTGGTGAGTGTGTAGTAGACCCAGAGTGTGGTTTTAATTTGTGTTTCCCTGTTGACAAAGAAAGTCATTAGCACCTTTCCATGGGTTTATTGAATACCTGGATATCCCTGTTTATGAAATACCTGTTCAGGCCTTTGGCCCATTTTTCTATTGGGTTATCTTTTTCTTAAGATTTGTAAAAGTTCTGACTAGGCACAGTGACTCAGGCCTGTAATCCTAGCACACTGGGAGGTGGAGGCTGGTGGATCACTTAGCTCAGGAGTTCAAGACCACCCTGAGCAAAAGTGAGACCTGTCTGTACTAAAAGAGAGAGGGAGTCTTGGTGGATACCTGTAGTCCCAGCTACTTGGGAGCCTGAGGCAAGAGGATTGCTCAAGCCCAAAAGTTTGAGGTTGCTGAGAACTACAATGGTGGTACTGCACTCTACCTACCTAGGGCAACAGAGTGAGACTCTGTCCCCAATAAAAAAAAGAAAGAAAGAAAGAAAGAAAGAACTGCAGGCCTTTCCAACTGCTGGGAAATCACATATCAGCAAGGTAAGAAGAGCTTTTCTCTCCTTTCTACAATTTCAGGAAAGCATGCATAATTCTATATCATAAAAACGTTCCTGTAAAATTTTTTTTTGAGACAGAGTTTCACTCTATCACACTGGGTAGAATGCTGTGACATCACAGCTCACAGCAACCTCCAACTCTTGGGCTTAAGCCATTCTCTTGCCTCAGCCTCCCAACTAGCTGGGATTATAGGCACCTGTCACAACACCAGGCTATTTTTTGGTTGTAATTGTCATTGTTGTTTGGCAGGCCTGGGCTGGATTTGAACCCACCAGCTCCGGTATATGTGGCTGGTGCCCTAGCGGCTGAGCTACAGGCACCGAGCCTCTAACATGTTCTTAAAATAGGTACTCATAAGACACCTGAACTTCAGATTTTGTTCTTAAATCCTGTGTAAGTAATTTTTAACTCCTAAAATGTCTATGATTACCATTAATTTCAGTGTACTAAAAAATTTAACCTTGCTCAAAGAGCGGTCTAGCCTATGCATTGAGCTACTGGTAGATAATCTCTAAATTCTCCAAATGTTCCACCTGATAAAAGTGTCTGTGTTTACCTGGGGCATTGGGTCATGCCCAATAGTCTAACAATGTGATTGTAGGTGGAAGTTTGGGTTGTGTGGTAACTGCTGCACCTCCAGAGGGGCTGTGGACTCAGCCACATTGGTGACTAATGAGAGCCCTGTGACTGAGGCGCAATAAAGACCAGGCATCAAAGCTTGTGTGAGCTTCTCTGGTGGGTGGTTTTTCATTTGTTTCATCACATGTTGTTGTCAAGAAAGTTAGAGTTGTCCTTGACTTCCTTGGAAGAGGACAGTTGGGAATTCTGAGGTTGGAACTTTCCTGGCTGCTGACCCATGAAGCTCTTGTCACAGAAGAGCTTCACCGTGATAGACAATAACCGCAAGTGTAGTAGCTTTCAGTGAGTTTTGTGGGTCTTTTTCACAAATTACCACACCTGAGGGTAGTGTTGGGGGCACTTGAATTTGTCATTGGTGTGAGAGGGAGGGTGGTTTTGGAGACTTCTGAACTCTGTAGTTGGTGTCAGAGGTGAGGATGTTGACATCCTTGTTTTCTGCAATATATATATATGTGTAACTATTCTTTAGTAACCGTAAGAAAATCATTGGCACACATTTTCCTCTGTTAGATTTCTTTCCTTCTTTTCTTAATTTTTTTGAGATGCAGTCTCCCACTATTGCCCCAGGCTAGAGTGCTATGACCTCAGTCTAGTTCACAATAACCTTAAACTCCTGGGTTTCAAGTGATTCTCTTGTCTCTGTCTCCTGAATAGCTGGGACTATAAGCACCTGCCAAGAAATTGGCTAATTTGGGGGCTAATTTTTCTATGTTTAGTAGAGCTGGGAGGAAGGGTATCTCGCTATTACTCAGGCTTATCTTGAACTCTTGAGCTCAAGTGATCCTCTCTCCTCTTGTCTTGGCCTCCCACAATGCTAGGATTACAGGTGTGAGCCACCTCACCTGGCCTCCACTGCTAGATTTCTTATACAAATAATAAATAAGACTATCGTATTTAAATTAACAGTGCTCTTCCTGTCTTTGTGAGTACCAGGATACAAGTCACAAGTCTTTGTGACAGACTTTTACCTGTCTTCTAATATGTATTCTCCCACTTGTCCCCTGGAATAAAATTTTTTTTTTTTTGAGACAGAGCCGCAAGTTGTCGCCGTGGGTAGAGTGCTGTGGGCATCAAAGCTCACAGCAACCTCCAACTCATGGGCTCAAGCAATTCTCCTGCCTCTGCCTCCCAAGTAGCTGCGACTACAGGCGCCTGCCATAATGCCCAGCAATTTTTTGGTTGCAGCCGTCATTGCGTCATTGTTATTTGGCGGGCCCAGGCTGGATTCGAACCCACCAGCTCAGGTGTAGGTGGCTGGCACCTTAGCCACTTGAGCCACAGGCGCTGAGGCTGGGATAGAGTTTTAACAGGACACATAGTCTCCCAGCCAAAAACTATGCTTCCAGCCTCTCTTGCGGCTATATATGGCTACATTCCTTTCATGTTGGAAGATGATAGCCAACTTCACCCCCTAAAGTGGAATCCATGAGTTAGCATGGGTAGTGAGAGAGAAATGAATTTGAATTTAAAGGTAAAAGTCAGAAGTGGCTCTCCTTGTAAGATCCTGTGTGTGCCCTAGGCTCTGGGAAGGCACCTCATTATAATTCACAGGAAAGGCTCCAGGTAGGCTGATGGTGGATCTGGAGTAGAGCTGTTCCATTGAAATTTGGTAAATGTGTTATATTTATAGCCCATCTAAATTTGGACTCACTGTTATCTCCAGCATGCAGTGGCCACATGTGTCTGGTGACTGCCATATTGGGCAGCTTAGGTCTTGATCTTGAAGAAGAGAATGAAGAGACACCAGCACAGAGGTTATAAACGTAGAGAATGGTGGCCAAGCATGATGGCTCATGCCTGTAATCCTTGCACTCTGGGAGGCTGAGGCAGATAGATTGCTTGAGCTCAGGAGTTTGAGACCAGCCTGACCCCCATCTCTACTAAAATTAGAAAAACTAGTTGGGGGATTGTAGTGGGTGCCCGTAGTCCCAGCTACTTGGGAGGCTGAGGCAAGAGAATTGCTCGAGCCCAGGAGTTTGAGGTTTCTGTGAACTATGATGCCATGGCAGTCTACTGAAGGTGACAAAGTGAGACTCTGTCTAAAAAAAGAGAGAGAGAGAGAGAGAGAGAGAGACAATGGTGTGTACTCATTGTATCCTGCAATTTCATTTCTATAGAATCATCTACCATAAATACTTGTGAGTACCAGGATACATATGTACAAGGGTAGTCACTAGGGCTTAACCCAAATATTGGAAACCACCGAAAATTCTACCAATAGGGAAGTGATTGAACAAACACTTTTCAACCTAACAGAGGATTTATTATGCTGAGGTTTTAAAATGTATTTACAAAAAAATTCTAAAAACTGTAATAAAATACATTATTAGAACAATGAATCAAGTTTCAGTAAGGGTGCAGATGGTGTATCTGCATTACATTTCCTTATTCTGATAATTATACTGTTACTGTGACAAAGAGTAGTCTTGCTCTTAAGACCTACACAGTGAAGATTTCTTTCTTTCTTTCTTTCTTTCTTTCTTTCTTTCTTTCTTTCTTTCTTTCTTTCTTTCTTTCTTTCTTTCTTTTTTTTCTTTGAGACAGAGTCTTACCTACTAACCTTCGGTAGAGTGCTGTAGCATCATAGCTCAAAGCAACCTCCAATCCTTGGGCTTAGGCAATTCTCTTGCCTCAGCCTCCCAAGTAGCTGGGATCACAGGTGCCTGCCATGACACCCGGCTATTTTTCTGTTGCAGTTTGGCAGGGGCTGGGTTTGAACCCACCACTCTTGGTATATGGGGGTGGCACCCTACCCACTGAACCACAGGCACCGCCTTTTTTTTTTTTTTTTTTGAGACAGAGTCTCATTATGTCGCCCTTGGTAGAGTGCTGTGGTGTCACAGCTCACAGCAACCTCCAACTCTTGGGCTTAAGCAATTCTCTTGCCTCCACCTCCCAAGTAGCTGGGACTACAGGCACCCACTACAATGCCCTGCTATGGCTTTTTTTTTTTTTTTTTTTGGTTGTAGTTGTCATTGTTTGGCAGGCCTGGGCTGGGTTCGAACCTGCCCGCTCCAGTGTATGTGGCTGGCGCCCTAACCTCTGAGCTACAGGCACTGAGCCCACAGTGAAGAATTTAAGGTAAAGGGACATGATGTTTCCAACTTTCAGTGATTCAGGGAAAATGCTGATAGATATAGATGTAAATTTAGATATATACCTCCACTATCAGTTTCCTAGGGCTTTCCAGCCCCTACAATTGCATAAAATGTTTAATATATTTCTTAGAATATCTTCCCCCCCCTCATTGTTTCTGTTTCTGTGGAGAACCCAGGTTGATAACCACACTCTCCAATACATAGTAGAAGCCTAGTAAAACATATCATCAAATGCTAACAATGAGTGAATCTGGGTGAAGAGACTACAGGAATTGCTTTTAGTACTCTTGCAACGCCTCTAATTTTAACATATCAAGATGGAAAGCTACAAAAAGTCACTCTGAAAAGGAGTTCATAGCTTCATCAAAGGTTCAGGGCATAGAAAATGTTAAGAATTCATGACTTTTTTTTCTTTTGAGACAGAGTCTCTGTCTCTTTGGGTAGAGTGCTGTGGCATCATAGCTCACAGTAACCTCAAACTCTTGGGTTCAAGCAACCCTCCTGCCTCAGCCTTCTTGGTATCTGAGACTACAGGTGTGCACCACTATGCCCAGATAGTTTTTCTATTTTCAGTAGAGAGGGATTTTCCATCTTGCTCAGGCTGGTCTTGAACTTGAGAACTCAAGCAATCCACCTACCTTGGCCTCCCAGAGAGAACCCATGATTTAAAGTGGATGCAACTTTGGTCCAAAATCCTAAAAGTCAAATGGCCGTGGCCTGAGCTTCCCTGCTCCAGCACTCCCTTTGAGGTCAGAATCAGAACTACACCATATTCCTGTGACGCCAGGGAAATCCCACAAATTGACTTTCAAAATTCTGCTGAGTCGTGTATACACGCCTTTGCTAAGTGGAACTAAAACTTGGTGAACATCACACGCCTGCATGTCCAGCCCCTAACCCAAACATCCCATCTGTGAAAGTCTGGGTTCAGAAGGTTAACTGAGTATGGGACTTTTCAGTATTTTTATTTTCTTTTTCTTAGAGGGAAGGGGAAGCGTGCATTTCTGGGTTGTTTGAATGCTTGCAATGAACATAGACTGTAGTAGAAAAATACCTGGGGGAGCTGGGCTTTGTGGTGGGTGCCTGCAGTCCCAGCTACTTGGGAGGCTGACGCAAGAGAATCGCTTAAGTCCAAGAGTTGGAGGTTGCTGTGAGCTGTGATGCCATGGCAACCAAGGAAAACAAAGTGAGATTGTCTAAAAAAAAAAAAAGAGGTTGGTAGTGCCTTGGATCAGGGTAACAGGGCTGAGGTGGTACGGAGTTGATAAATTTATGGATCTCTTTTTAATCCAGGCCTTAGCTTGTCAATCAGGACATCTCTCCACCACTGGGCACACTTGTTTTCTAGCTTCTCACTCCCTGTAGCAGACAGAATAATGGCCCCCAGTGAAGTCCTCATTCTAATCCCTTGAACCTATAAATATGTGACCTTATGTGGCAAAAGGAACTTCGCAGAGGGGTTAAGTTAAGGATATTGAGATGAGAAGGTGACCCTGAATTGTCTTGGTAGACCCCATTTAATCTCAATCGTCCTTATATGAGTGAGGAAGGGCTGGGACTGGTGGCTCACGCCTGTAATCCCAGCACTCTGGGAGGTTGAGGTGAGTAGATTGTTTGAGTTTAGGAGTTTGACACCAGCCTGAGCAAAAGTGAGACCCTGTCTCTACCAAAAATAGGAAAACCTAGCCAGGTGTAGTGGCAGGAGCCTGTAGTACCAGCTACTCAGGGGGCTGAAGCAAGAGGGTCGCTTAAGCCCAGGAGTTTGAGGTTGCTGTGAGCTATGATGACGCCATGCCACTCAACCCAGAGTGACAGAGTGAGACTCTTTCTCAAAAAAACAAAAAATGAAAAACAAAAAAACAACCAAAATAGGTGTGGCGCCTGTAGCTCAGCGGCTAGGGTACCAGCCACATACATCAGAGCTGTGGGGTTTGAATCCAGCTCAGGCCCGCCAAATAACTATGACAACTACAACCAAAAAATAGCTGAGCTGTGTGGCAGGCGCCTGTAGTCCCAGCTATTTGGGAGGCTGAGGCAAGAGAATCTCTTAAGCTCAAGAGTTTGAGGTTGCTGTGAGCTGTGGCACCTCGGCACTCTACCCAGGCCGACATAGTGAAGCTCTGTCTTAAAAAACAAAACAAAACAAACAAACAAACAAAACAAATATGATCGAGAGAGAAGATTTGAGACATAGGAGGAGGGGACAATGTGACCACAGAGGCAGAGATTGGAGTGATGCAGCCACAGCCACGAAATTCCAGCAGCTGCCGGAAGCCCAAAGAAGAAAGAATGGATTCTCCCCCAGATCTTCTAGAGGAAATGTGACCTCACTACTTCTTGATTTTGGACTTCTGGCTTCCAGAACTGTGTAAGAATAAATTTCTGGTGTTTTAAGCCACCCATTTTGTGGTAATTTGTTATAGAAACCACAGGAAGGATACATAGGATTCTTCTTTGCCCAAGGCTCTAGCATGTCTCTTAGAGAACTCAGAATAAAGCTGGATAGGATGATAGATAGACTTTGTTTCCAAGTCAGATGGTTGCAGCTTGGCAGGGGGAATAGAGGGAGGTTGGTGGCAACTTATCCTGCCAACTTCAAAACCCCAAAAGGAAGATTTAACAGCAAAATGTCCGCAAGTGCTGGGCCACCTCCACAGTCCTGCTTGGCCTCTCTGGGCCACAAAGTAACCTGGCTAGGGGTCTGGGGGAGTCACAATTCTTTTTTTTTTTTTTTTTTGAGACAAAGTCTCACTATGTCACCCTGGGTAGAGTGCTGTTGCGTCACAGCTCACAGCAACCCTAAACTCTTGGGCTTAAGTGATTCTCTTGCCTGAGCCTCTCAAGTAGCTGGGACTACAGGCGCCTGCCACAACGCCGGCTATTTTTTGTTGCAGTTTGGCCGGGACCGGGTTCAAACCCGCCACTCTCAGTATATGAAGCCGGCGTCCTACTCACTGAGCCACAGGTGCTGCCCGCCTTTCTCCCTTCTTAGAGGGGGAACTTCCTCTGTTTTCTGAGCCCGGGCCTCCCTACAGACTGGGAGGAGGTGGTTAGAGGCCACTGGGTGTGTGCCCCATGGAGGGAGCCCCAGCCACAAGGCCCAGTGCTAGGACAATGAGAACCCCGGAGCGGAAGGACTGGTCATTTCCTCCCTGCAGATAGCATCTCCCCTTGGGGCTTTAAAAACCACAGCCTGTGGGCAGGAGGGACCTTCGATCATTCATCCATCACTGGGACACCAGAGACCAGAATATGGTGAGTCTCAAAGAAGAATGGGTAACAGAGCCTCCTCCCCTGGTTCCTCCATCTCTGCCCCTGTGGGCCCTTTTTCTCTCCCTAACTCTCCCTTTTTTGCTCCCTCTTTCCCTTTCCTTTCTCTCTGTCCTCCCACATCCCAGACTATCACCCTCCAGAGCGGGGAGGTGGTCATGGAATAAGAACGTCCAGGGCTTATGGGAGCCATGGTGACCTCACAGGGCTGGGGACCAGGAAGGCTCCCACGGTAGGAGACCCCTGAGTTGGGTCTCCAATGATGTCTACAAAGAATCCATAAGAGGGGTATCCACAAAGGGCCTTCCAGGCTGCAGGGACAACTGGGGCTGGAAAGGATTAGCTGGAAGAATGGTGATGGGGACTCATGTGGCATTTCTGATGTTCTAAATGATAGAGATGGGGAAATTGAGGCCCAGGGAGGAGCAGAACTGGCCTGGGTGTTGCTGTAGTGGGGGCAGAGCCAGGTTGCCCATCCCAGGCTAAATAAGGGTCCCCTTACACCTATGGGTCCCTGAGGCGGTGGCTTCCAGCCAGCAGTACTGCCACTCAGCACCTGCTGTAATAGATTGTCTGGCTTGCTTCATCTGCATGAAAGAGGAAACTGAAAGACAAGTTGGAAGGACCAGGGAGGGGTGTGAGGTCACCCCATTCCCCTCATCCCACCCCAGATCCAACTTGGGCAAACCAGCCTTTGAGCTTTTTTTTTTTTCTTTCCATAACATATTCCAAAGTGTCAAAGGGTATTCAGTGAAAACTCCCTCTCCCTGCCCACCCCAGAGCCTCTTCCATTGTACCCAGAGGCAGTTATGAGTAGCAGTTTGTTCAGGTGGATCTTTCTAGAAATAGTCTACAGATGCCCAGGAATAGATGCTTAGAGGGCAAAGTGAGGAGTCGTTGATATGGGGGACCCCAACGCCAAGTTCAGCTTTGCCTCTGCTGTGTGATAGCTGAGACTTCTCTGTTCTGGGCTTCCTTTTCCTAATTCATTATTACTATCAATAGAACCCACAGTATGGGTTAGTAGAGATAATTAAATAGGGTAATATGTAGAAAGTTCATACAAGGGTGCCTGGCATACAGTTAGTGCTCAATGTGTGTGACATATCTACGTTTTCTTTCTCTTGCAAATAGTGTCTTGTGTTTTTTCATGAATAACAATATTATTATTACTATTTGAGACAAAGTCTCTGTCACCCCAGGTTGAATGCTGTGGCATTATCATAGCTCACAGCAACCTCAAACTATTGGGCTCAAGCGATCCTCCTGCCTCAGCCTCCTGAGGAGCTGGGACTACAGGCACCCACCACAATGCCCAGCTAGTTGTTCTATTTTGATTTTATTTTCTTTATTTATTTAGACAGAGTCTCACTATGTTACCCTCAGTAGAGTGCTGTGGTGTCATAGCTACAGCAACCTCAAACTCCTGGGCTCAAGCGATTCTCTTGCCTCAGCCTCCCAAGTAGCTAGAACTACAGGTGTCCACCACAATGCCCGGCTATTTTTTGTTTCAGTTGTCATTGTTTAGCTGGCCTGGGCTGGGTTTGAAGCCACCAGTCCCAGTGCATGTGGCTGGCGCCCTAGCCTCTGAACTACAGGTGCTGAGCCAGTTTTTCTATTTTAAGTAGAAACAGGGTCTCGCTCTTGCTCCCGCTGGTCTGGAACTCCAGGGCGGTAGCAATCCACCTGCCTTGGCCTCCCAGAGTGCTGGGATTAGGCATGAGCCTCCATAGTTGGCTTGAATAACAATATTATTAACCAGCATTTATTAGCTGCTTACTGCATTTCAGGCATTGGGCAAAGCATCTCACAGGACAAATTTTATCTTAAACAACCTATGGAAAAGGTACTTTATCCTCATGTGTTTCAAGGGAATTGCCTCCTTCTTTTTATCAACTGTGAAATATTCCAGTAGGAGGTTTCATTCATTAAGGATAGAAAGTTAGGTTGTTTCTAATGTTATCTTTCAAACTAAAACTGTCCCTCTCTTTATGTCTTTAAACTAATGGTTGGGTTTCTGGAGTTGCAAATGCTGAATCCAAGGCATGGTCAATTTCTGTTTCAACAGATATTACCAACAGTTGTGCCAACTTATAGTGCCCACTGACGGTGGGTGCCACTGACTGATGTCTGCACCTTCGTCCACATAGTTTTACCAAACTTGTTTTGGTCTTTGCCAACTTGTGAGGTGGCTCATTTCATCCTCAAAAGGTCTGAAGTCTTGTGTTTTCCACTTAGTTTTAAAAATGTGTTTCTGTTTTTTAATGCTTAGGGAGCTTTCATTAGTAAGATCGTGTAAATTTAAGAAGATAAATATGGGCTCGGTGCCTGTGGCTCAAGCGGCTAAGGCGCCAGCCACATACACCTGAGCTGGCGGGTTCAAATCCAGCGTGGGCCTGCCAAACAACAATGATGGCTGCAACCAAAAAATAGCCAGGCATTGTGGCAGGCGTCTGTAGTCCCAGCTACTTGGGAGGTGGAGGCAGGAGAATCACTTGAGCATAGGAGTTAGAGGTTACTGTGAGCTGTGATACCACAGCACTCTACTCAGGGAGACAGCTTGAGGCTCTGTCTCAAAAATAAATAAATAAATAAATAAATATGCATCTAATTTCCTGACCCCAACTTTGGACTCCATGTCTCAGGGGTCATAACCTATCATGATTTTGTGTGCTTCTGTGTGTCTGTGGGAATGAGGGGGGAGAATCTTCAAGGAAAAAAGCAGACCCTGTGTTCTTCATAGTTACTGACTCTGACAGCATTCCTCAGTGGGTCTGTTATTCTGATTTTAATGCGGGCACCATTGGCAGAACTTTCCTCACAAGAAGGATGGGAAGACTAAAGCCCAGATAAGAAAGGAAGTGGCTGAGTAAAGTTTATCAGTTGCTCTTTCTATGCTTCAGCTGCCCAACTGGCCAAGCCGTGCCTCTTTGTGATCTCATTTTACCACTTTTCTTCCTTCTCTTGGCCATCATGCCCATCTCAGCTCCATCTTCAGAGGCCCAAATCACTGCCCCAGCCTCATTTGTGGTCCTTCTGCCTCTTGTCTCACAGTAACTAGAGGGACCTTTCTAAACTGAAATTCTAACTTCGTCCCTCTCCAGCTCAAAAACCATCCACGGCTCCCTATTACCCAAATACAAAATACACATTCATTGACATGATATCTGCAGACATTCCAATCTCATCTTGGCCACTTGCCAGCCATGTTACCTTTCATTTTCTGGTGTATAGCACATGTCTTTCCTCTTACCTGAGGGCCTTTCTCCTAGAAGGCACCCTCCTCACTCCCACTGCACTTTAGGTCTGGTAACTACTCAAAGAGAGGGTTCTAGAGTTCAGCTTCCAGGAGTTCTCACCTATCTTTGCTCTTGCTAACTGAGAGGACTTGGAAAGTTCTCCTAAATTCTCTGTAACATCAGATTTCTCATCTGTGAAATGGGTGTTGGAATTGCAACAACTCTCGTAGGGTTGTTATTTGGATTAAATGAGATAATATAGCAGGGCGTGGTGGCCCATGACTGTGATCCCAGCACTCTGGGAGGCCAGAGGCGGAAGGATCACTTGAGCTCAAGAATTGGAGACCAGTCTGAGCAAAAGCGAGACTCCGTCTCTACTAAAAACAGAAAAACTAGCCAGGCGTGGTGGCAGGCATGTGTAGTTTCAGGTAGTTGGAAGACTGAGGCAGGAGGATCACTTCAACCCAGGAGTATGAAGTTGCTGTGATCTATGATGCCATGGTACTATACCCAGGGTGACAGAGTGAGACTCAGTCTCAAAAAATGAATAAGTAAATAAATAAATGAAATAATAATGAAAAGGGCTTAAAATAGCTTGGCAACTGTTACTGCTGTTCCCGTAAGGGTACTGTGCCTTCTCCTTCTCCCTGTTCCCATCGGTTCCATTCACATCTCTTCACCGTAACCACCCAAGTCTAAGCCACATTGTCCTTCATCTCAGCTGGACAACTCGAATCTCCTTTTCCTCCCAGCTTCTGCTCTGGGCCCCTTTTTTCTTTTTTTTTTTTGAGACAGAGCTCACTAGGTCACCCTCGGTGGAGTGTCGTAGCATCACAGCTCACAGCAACCTCAAACTCTAGGGTTAAAGCGATTCTTTTGCCTCAGCCTCCCAAGTAGCTGGGACTATAGGTGCCCGCCATAACGCCCAGTTTTTTTTTTTTTTTTTTTAGACAGAACCTCAAACTGTTGCCCTGGGTAGAGTGCTGTGGCATCACAGCTCGCAGCAATCTCCAACTCTTGGGCTCAAGGATTCTCCTGCCTCCGCCTCCCAAGTAGCTGGGACTACAGGCACCTGCCAAAACGCCCAGCTATTGTTGTTTGGTGGCCACTCTAGACTCGAACCCACCAGCTCAGATGTATGTGGCTGGCGCTTTAGCTGCTTGAGCCACAGGCACTGAGCCGAGACCCCTTTTTTCTTTTCTTTCTTTCTTTTTTTTTTTTTTTTTTTTGAGACTTAACCATTCTGTCCTTGCTTTTTCTACCTCACTCCTAGATCTTGGAGGTCTTTCCACATAAGTACTTAAATAATCTCATTTGTTTTGATAGTTGCGTAGTATGGTTGCCTGGATGTACTATCGTTAATTTAGCCAGTCCCCTCTTGCTGGCCACTTTAGTCATCTCAGTCTTTGTGGGGGAGGGGGGTGCTGCAATGGCAAAACATTGAGAGCCATCGCATCTGGAGGATCCTGGAAACCACAGAGTGTTAGAATCAGCACTTTTTTCCTGCCTTCATGAAGTCAAAGAGAGGAAAGAAATGAGTGAGCTCATGCCAGGACAGGAACTTTGTCAGCTGCTGCAGGGAGTAAAGATGCAGAGAAAGGTCAGAGGCTGGGAGGCTCCTCTTTTGGGAAACTGAGTTATTCTGCAGCCAAGGATGGCTGAGAGTTTGTGAACTAGTGAGATTTTATGTGTCACACCCAAGGGGCACTTTCAAAATATTAAACAATCTGCTACGGTGCAGAGGTCCCCTGAGCAGGGTCGAGGACTGCCTTCTGTGCCTAACATTGACCCTTTAGTGACATGGGGGGGCCTAGAGGGTAGAAGGGGTATTCCAAAGTAGGAAATGGGAAGCCCAGTGCTGGGATAAGTTGCTGAGAGCAGGGGATGTTTGCTAATAGAAATATTAAAAGTTTTAACTTTCTATTTTTGTGTTTGCTTTTGTTTTTTTTTTTTTTGAGACAAAGTCTCACTTTGTTACCCTTGGTAGAGTGCTATGGCGTCATAGCTCACAGCAAAACTCAAACTCTTGGGCTCACGCGATTCTCTTTCCTCAGCCTCCCAACTAGCTGGGACCACAGGCACATGCCACAACACCTGGCTATTTTTTATTTTTATTTTTTTTTAGAGACAGAGTCTCACTTTGTCACCCTCAGTAGAGTACTGTAGTGTCACAGCTCACAGCAACCTCCAGCTCTTGGGCTTAGGCGACTCTCTTGCCTCAGCCTCCCAAGTAGCTGGGACTACAGTCACCTGCCACAACACCTGGCTATTTTTGTTGTTGTTGCAGTTTGGCCAGGGCCAGGTTTGAACCCGTCACCCTTGGTATATGGGGCCAGCGCCCTACTCACTGAGCCACAGGCTCACCTCTCTCGGCCTTCCAGTGTGCTAGGATTACAGTCATGAACCACCATGCCTGGCCTTTAACTTTCTATTTTGAAATATTTTCAAACTTATAAAAAAATTACAATAATAGTACAATGAGACCAGGCATGGTGGCTCATGCCTGTAAACCTAGTACTCTGGAAGGCTGAGGAGAGAAGATCCCTTTAGCTGAGCAGTTCAAGACCAGCCTGAGCAAGACCCAGACCCTGTCTCTACTAAAAATAGAAAAAAAAACCCCAGCCAGGCGTCATGGCAGACTCCTGTAGTCCCAGCTACTCAGGATGCTGAAGCAGGAGGATCTCTTGAACCCAGGAGTTTGAGATTTGCTGTGAGCTAGGCTGAGGCCACGGCACACTAGTCTGGGCAAGAGAGTGAAACTCTGTCTCACAAAACAAAAAAACAAAACAAAAAAAAGCAAACCAGAAAAAGAATTCTCATATACTTTTTGCCCAGATGGACTGTACCTATCGTTTATTCATGCATCTACCTATCCATCATCTGTCAACCTATCTATCTATATCTTCTATCTTTATATATCAGTCATCTACCTATCAATCACATATCTCTCTACCCATTATTTATCATCTATCAATCATAGAACTTATCTATAATCTGTCCATTATCCATCTGTATCTACCTATCACCTATCATTCATCTGTCATCTATTTCTCTCTCCATCATCCACACATCCACCTATTCATTCTGTATCCACCCATCCATCCATCTCTACCTATTATCTATCTATTCTCTTTTTTCTGAAATTTTCTTTTTTCTTTCTTTCTTTCTTTTTTTTTTTCTGAGACAGAGTTTCACTCTGTCGCCCTGGGTAGAGTGCTGTGGCATCATTATAGCTCACAGCAACCTCAATTTCTTGTGCTTGAGCAAGTCTCTTGCCTCAGCCTCCTGAGTAGCTGGAACTATAGGTGACCCATAACACCCGTCTAGTTTTTCTATTTTTAGTAGAGACAGGGTCTTGCTCTTGCTCAGGGTGGTCTTGAACTCCTGACTTTAGGCGATCCACCTGCCTCAGCCTCTCAGAGTGCCAGGATTACATATGCGAGCGACCTGCAGAGGCCCTTTCTGAGTTTTTCTGAGAGTAAGTTGCAGGCATCAAGTCCCTTTACCTCTAAATACTTTGGTGTCTGTTTCTTGAGAGCAAGCACATTGACCTACGGGATCACAGCAGTCATCCATGTCAGGAAACCTAACCTTTGACATAATTCTCCTATCCAGGCTGCAGACTGGCCTGCTGGCCCTGCTGGCCATGCTGACACCCATTAGAGCCAGTGTGGTTTTCTGCTCCAGGCTCTGGTCCAGGATCTCAGGCTATCCTTGGTTGTCCTGGCTCTTTAATCCTGTAACAGTTCCTCAGCCTTTCCTTGTCTTTGTGACATTGGCACTTCTTTTATTGAGTAAAATTAATATACCATATAACTCACAGTTTTAAAGCGAACAACTCAGGGGGCATTTAGCACAGTCACAGAGTTGTGCAACCACAACCTTGATTTCCAAAACCTTTCATCACCCTAGAGAGAAATCTGGTGCCCATTGGCAGTCACTTCCCCATTCCCCTCCCCCCAGCCCCTGGCATCCCTCTGCTCTCTGTCTCTCTGGATTTGCCTGTTCTGGACGTTTCCTACCTGTGGAATCACACATGAGGCCTTTTGTGCCTGGCTTCTTTCACTTGGCATCATGTTTTAGGATGTGTCAGTGCCTCTTTCCTTTTTGTGCTGAGCGATATTTCATGGCACAGCTAGACCACGCCCTGTCCATTCCCTCATTTGCTGTCACTGACCTCTTCTCTTTTAATAATTAATCACAGATCTGGCTCTCAATAACTAATCACTGGGTTGGGCCCACTGACCACAGCCTGCCTGAACATAGGGCAATGTAATGGGGACTAGGAAAAAAAAAAGAGTGGTGAGAAAAAAAACAACAAAACATGTGGTTATGACTTTTCAATAACCATAATATTGATACATGGTAACAGCAATGGCTGACCTTTCTTGCCCCCTTCTGTGTGCCTGGCACTGTGCTAGGCACATTGGCATTTTTCATCTTATTTAATCTGGGAGGTGGGTGTCTTAGGGGTATAAGTCTCAGTCTGCAAATGCAGGTGCAAATTCAAATATTGACAGTTGCAAATCCAGATGTAAATGTTTCTATAATGATTTCTATTTCGCCCCTTTCCCTAGGGCGGTGTCAAAGTGGCGTTCAGGGATGGGCTAGCTCCATGGATGAGCCACAGAACTTGTCCCTGGGTGTCTTTAACTGGTCCATAGCCCCACTCAGAAACGGTCAGGGGCAGCCTGTGTGGGTTTGTGTCACAGCATGTATGGGCTTGAATGGCTGGTGACATGACCTGGAAAAGCCTGCTTCTCTGGTGCCTCTTGACACATTAATGGGCACATTAATAGAACCTGCTCGTAGGCTCGTGATCAGGATGGCAAGAGCAAATGCCATGCCAAACACACAGCAGGTGCTCAGTAAGTACTGACTTAGTACTTATTTAGTACTTAGTAGTATCAGTGTGCCCTGCATGGGGCAGGGTGGGGTGGGGGAGCTTTCTGAGGCATCTGGTGCCTCTGGGTACAGATTTCTGCAGCCCAGCTGCCATCTGCAACAGCTTTTCTCTCTTGGGGCCATGACGGCTTCCTGCAACTCTGGAAAGAAGTGCTAAGGACCCATTCTTTATTTGATTATGAAAAATTTCAAATACACTAAAGTGGAGAGAACAATATTATGTGGCCCCATGTACCGCTTCCCCAGCTTGGACAGTTATCAACACTGCCATCCCTTCCTGCCTCCCTCCCTCTCCCTTACTCTTTGCTTCTCTCCCTACCTCCCTCTCTCCAGCTCTTTCTTTTGCTGGAGTGTTTTATTAAATTAAATTAATTAATTATCTGGAGACAGAGTCTTGAGACTTTGTCACCCTTGGTAGAGTGCTGTGGTGCCATAGCTGACAACAACCTCAAATTCTTGGGATCAAGCGATCCCCTTGCCTCAGTCTCCTGAGTAGCTGGCATTACAGCAGCAGCCCCCAGCTATAGGGGTGTCTTGCTCTTGCTCAGGCTGGTCTCAAACTCCGGAGCCCAAGCAATCCACCTGCCTCGGCCTCCCAGAGTGCTGGGATTACAGGCGTGACCCCTCCCAATCCCCTGGCCTGGCCTACTGCTGGAGTGTTTTAAAGCAAACCCAAGACATTCTCTTTTATCTGCTTTGTATCTCTACCACAGATGACCCTTACTGTTTTTTTTTTTTTTTAATGTAAACACAATACTACCTCATACTCATTAACATTAGCACTAATTTCTTTCTACCATCAACTATACAGTCTATTTTTAACCTCCTCAGGTTGTCTAGAAAAGTCTTATTTTCCCATTGATTATTCGATGATCTGCCTCTTGTCTGCCTCTTAAATATTTTTTAATCTACAATGATCCAGCCCTGCCCCCTGCCATTTTTTGGATACTGAGTCTCACTCTCGTTGCCCCAGCTTGAGTGTAGTGGCATCAGCCTAGCTCCCAGCAACCTGAAACTCCTAGGGTCAAGGGATCCTCCTGCCTCGGACTCCCAGAGTACTAGGGTTACAGGCATGAGCCACCATGCCTGCCTATCACCCAATCCTTTTTGGAAAATGTCATTTATTTGTGGAGGAAACGAGACCTTTTTTTCTGTAGAGTTTCCCATGATCCAATTTGGCCTCTTGTGCCCCTGCAGTGTTGTTCAGCCTGCTTCCCCTCTGCCCTGGTTTTCCTGTAAAGCGGTGGTTTGAGATCTAGAAACTTGATTAGATTCAGTTTAATTTTTTTTGCAAAGATTACTTCACAGATAATGCCAAGTCCTTCCTCCTGCCTCCCATCAGATGGCAGTTAAGCTCTCTTCTTGGGATGCTGGAGTGTTTTAAAGCAAAGCCTAAGATTGATTGGTGGGTTCATGGTGCCAGCCTGAACCATTTATTGTAAAGTTCCCTGTTACCTCACCTAGATCAGTGATTTTCAACTGGTGTGCCATGGTACGCTGGTGTTCCCTGAGAGGATCTTAGGTGTGCTGCAAAAATTTTTAAAGGCCATTAATTCAATTATTTTTGAAAGAAGTTCAAAGCACAGTAAACATAATCATTTATTTTTGATCAACATAATTTAAGTGTGCCGTGGAAGTTTAACCATAGGTTTAAGTGTGCTGTGAGATAAAAAAGGAAAAGGTTGAAAAATACTGGCCTAGATGGTTTTCTTAGGCTTTGGTCTAAAAAAGTCATATCCATGATTTTATTAATTCTGTTATTCCCCTTCTTGTTTGTTTGTTTGTTTATTGAAACAAGAGCCTCACTTTTTCACCCTTGGTAGAGTTCTGTGGCGTCATAGCTCACAGCAACCTCAAGCTCCTGGGCTCAAGCAATCTTCTTTGCTCAGCCTCCGAGTAGCTGGGAGTACAGGTGCCTGCCACAACACCCGGCTAGTTTTTTTTTTTTTTTTTTTTTGAGACAGAGTCACACTTTGTCACTGCGGGTAGTGTGCTGTGCTGTCATAGCTCACAGCAACCTCAAACTCTTGACTCCTGGGCTTAAGCGATTCTCTTGCCTCAGCCTCCCAAGTAGCTGGCACTACAGGCACCCGCCACAATGCCCAGTTATTTTTTTCTTTTAGAGATGAGGTCTTGCTCTGGCTCAGGCTAGTCTTGATTTCATGAGCTCAGGCAATCCACCTGCCTCAGCCTCTCAAGTGCTGGGATTACAGGTGTGAGCCACAGCATCTGGCCCAGGCTAGTTTTTCTGTTTTAGTAGAGATGGGGTCTTGCTCTTTCTCAGGCTGTTCTCAAACTCCTGAACTCAAGCAATCCACCCACGTTGGCCTCCCAGAGTGCTAGGGAGGGCTCATCCACCACACCTGGCCTCCCCTTCTTCTTTAAACAAGAGCTTTCCCACCTTGGCTCTATTTTACCCTGAAATAGACTCTGTACAGAAATGGCAGAATAAATGTTTTATTATTTCCTTTTCCAGAATAAAAATGTGGCCAATGAGTTTGTTTGTTTAATATCGTTATGAACCTGTAGATCTTTACATATTAACTTGTTTCATTTCATTATAGTTATTATTATGTGATGCCCAAATTGTCCCATCTTTGGCTAGTGGGGACTGTTTCAGGCTGTTTCTCCTATGTTATTTTGACATGACCCTATCATTTTAGAAGAATTTCCTGCCAGCTATGGTGGCTCATGCCTGTAATCCCAGCACTCTGGGAGGCTCAGGTGGGGGATTGCCTGAACTCACAAGTTTGAGACCAGCCTGAGCAAGAGTGAGACCCTCGTCTCTAAAAGAAAAAATAGCCAAAGTGTTCTAGTGGCACAATTGGTTAGCGCATGGTACTGACAGAAAAAATAGCCAGGCATTGTGGTGGGTGCCTATTGTCCCAGTTACTTGGGAGGCTGAGGCAAGAGAATCACTTGAGCCCAAGAGTTTGAGGTTGCTGTGAGCTATGAAGCCAGGGCAAAGGGTAAGAAAATGAGACTCTGGGCGGTGCCTATGGCTCAGTGAGCAAGGCACCGACCCCATATACCGATGGTGGTGGGTTCAAACCCAGCCCTGGCCAAACTGCAACAAAAAAAATAGCTGGGCATTGTGGCGGGCGCCTGTAGTCCCAGCTACTGGGGAGGCTGAGGCTAGAGAATCGCCTAAACCCAGGAGTTGGAGGTTGCTATGAGCTGTGATGTCATAGCACTCTACCAAGGGTGATAAAGTGAGACTCTGTCTCTAAAAAAAAAAGAAAAAAAAATGTGACTCTGTCTCAAAAAAAAAAAAAGAAAGAAAGAAAAAATTTCCTAATGTTCTGTTGCAAACTGTTGTGGGCTCATCTTGTATATTTCCTGATTAGGAACGAATCAGGCTTTTCTCCAAGGAGCCCTGGTTCTTTTGATTTGGGAAAATGGTATTTAGAGACCATAATCTCAGTATGAAGGTCCGTTTTGTTCTTGAATTTGCTATTCTTTCCCATTCCTTTCATCTCCCCAGCAAAGGAAAAATCTGTTTCTTATTCCAACTTCTTATTCTTCTTCTTGCAGAAAAGTACTCCTAACAGTTTAGGATTTTGGAATGATGATAGTTAAAACTGAGGGAGGAAGAGGCGCTTTATGGGAGTTAACTAGAAAAGAAAAAAAAAGGGAGGGGAGCAGGGAAGGAACTTGCAGAGGGCCTTGCAGGCTTGCGAAAGGCAAGAAGGATCTGCCAGGGGACTAACTCCAAAGCCAATGAGCCTAACTAATCCCAGAGCCATGCTGAGCCAGGACTGTAGCCTAGGGCAAAAGGATGCCTCGTGTGAGCCCCTAAATACACTCCCAAAATATCATTCCCTTGTTTGAACCAAGTAGAAAAAGTTAACAAAAGTTCCAACCCCCTCAAACCCACAAAACACCTATGACTATACATAAAAGCCCGAGTTACCCAATAGGTTTGCATACACGGTCAGGTTGCTGAATCTCCATAAACCCGCCCAGCTAGGGGTGCAACCCTTGGGCTGATTGGAAACTATCCCCATTGCACAATAATGCAGGGTTGTAAAACAAACAAACTTGCAGGCTGTTTTTAAATACAATTGTTGGCTTGTGCCTGTAATCTAAGTACTCTGGGAGTGGGAGGCAGGAGGATTGCTTTAACTCAGGACCAGCCTGAGCAAGAGTGAGACCCTATTTCTATTAAAAATAGAAAAATTGCTGGGTATTGTGGCAGGTGCCTGTAATTTCAGCTACTTGAGAAGCTGAGACAAGAGGATGGCTTAAGCCCAGGAGTTTGAGGTTGATGTGGCTGTGAGCTATAACACCTCAGCACACTAGCCTGGGCAACAGAGTTAGACATTGTCTCAAAAAAAAAAAAAAAAAGGAACAGCAACAACAAAACCATAGATTTTTGGGGCATTATTTTTGATTCTTTAAAATACTGCATTAAAATATTATTTATTTTGATGACTGAGTTTTTGGGTACCCCCCTAAATTTTGTGCCCAAGATGAGTGAGGTATTGCCAAACCACTGCCTTCTTTGGGTAGCCACTTGGACACAGAGCATGGAGCTATCTGCTTCAGGGGTGGAGGCAGAAAGAGGGGGTGGAGGTGGTGTGCCACGTTTTTGGGGGCTGCTATCCATTTATACGTCCCCATTTTTAGATAATATTAAAAATATCTGGCTGGGCGCAGTGGCTCACACCTGTAATCCTAGCACTCTGGGAGGCTGAGGCAGGCAGATTGGCTGAGTAACCAGCCTGAGTAACAGCAGGACCCGTCCCTACTAAAAATAGAAGAATTAGCCAGGTATTGTGGCACACAACCATAGCACTCAAGTGAGACTGTCTAAAAACAAAACAAAGTCTAACAATCTGACCAATAGAATGGATAGTGGCTACAGGGCTGTAGCAGAGGGAGGTTTTAACCATTGGGTTGCTGGATTGTGGAGAAGTCCAGGGGCTTTGTGGGGGAGGTGACAGGGTGGCAGAAGGCCCTATCAGAGTGGAAGCATTTTAATAAATACATGAAATCCCAGCTAACTGTCAGTCCTTAGCATCCCCATTTCCTGGGAGAAACCTGAGGCTCACAAGGGCAAAAACCCACATGGCTTTGACAGGCCCCTCAGAATGTGTCTGCAGACTCATCGTCTTCTGACCTCTCTGATTCTACTTAGGATCCCATGGAGAACAGCACCTACGATTATACTAACTATGGCTCTGAAACCCTGGATCCCAACATCTCTGTGGATAACCATTCCGACAAGCTGAAACCTTTGGACATCGTGGCCTTGTTCATCTATGCAATAGTGTTCTTGGTGGGAGTGCCGGGCAATGCCTTGGTTGTATGGGTGACAGCCTTTGAAGCCAGGCGGGTGGTCAATGCCATCTGGTTCCTCAACCTGGCGGTAGCTGACTTCCTCTCCTGCCTGGCGCTGCCCATCCTATTCACCTCCATTATTCAGCATTATCACTGGCCCTTCGGGGGGACTGCCTGCCGCGTGCTGCCGTCCCTCATCCTGTTCAACATGTACGCCAGCATCCTGCTGCTGGCCGCCATCAGCGCCGACCGCTTCGTGCTGGTGTTTAACCCTGTCTGGTGCCAGAACTTCCGAGCCACTGGCTTGGCCTGGGTGGCCTGCAGTGTGGCCTGGGGCCTGGCTCTGCTGCTGACCATACCCTCCTTCCTGTACCGCGTGGTGCACGAAGATCCCTTCTCCTCCAGGACAACATGTGGCACTGACTATGGCCAAGGTGGCAGGCACACAGAACGTGCCGTGGCTATCGTCCGGCTGGTCGTGGGCTTTGTGTGGCCGCTACTCACCCTCACTATCTGTTACACCTTCCTCCTGCTCCGGACGTGGAGCCGCAGGGCCACGCGGTCCACCAAGACGCTCAAGGTGGTGGTGCTAGTAGTGACCTCCTTCTTTGTCCTCTGGCTGCCCTACCAGGTGACAGGGATGATGATGGCTTTGCTTACCCCAGACTCAGCCCTCTTTAAGGAGGTGAGCAAGGTGGACCCCCTGTGTATCGCCTTTGCCTATGTCAACTGCTGCATCAACCCCATTATCTACGTGGTGGCTGGCCGGGGCTTCCAGGGCCGACTGCGCAAATCCCTGCCCAGCTTACTCCGGAACGTGCTGACTGATGAGTCTGTGGTAAGGGAGAGCAAGTCTTTCACGCGTTCCACGGTGGACACCACAACTGAGAAGTGCCAAGCTGTGTGAGGAGAGCCCACGTGCCCCTTCCTTTGTGGCCACTCTGCTCAGCTTGTTTTAACTCTGCTGTCAGTAGGGTGCTGTCATCTTCGTGAGCTCTTTTTCAGTCTTCTTGTCTTTCTCAGACTTGTGGCTCCTCTCCTCAGCTGACTGTCCTCATCCTTCCTCACTTGCTTTTAGGGAGCCCTGATCTGTCTCTCCATCCAAGATTTTTGAAAAAAACAAACAGAAGCTAATGTATCTGCAGTGTCCCATAGGACAACGTGTCTCTGCGTGTGTGTGTTGTGTGAACAGAGGACTTTCAAATGCTAGCAAATAGAAACATTCTCATTTAAAAAACCCAGTTATATATTTATTTTATGGAGAGCTGGAAAAATGTAACCGTAGGCTCAAAAGTTATTATTCTTCTTTAATACGAAACAAAAGTACCCGGAGCTATCTAAGCTCTCTTAAGTGAGTTGATTTAAAGAGAAATACTAAATTAAAATGTGACTTAGGTTTTTGTTTTTGTTTTTTTAAGTCTTAAGTAAAAAGATATTATGTGCAAAAACGGTGAGAATTCCCAACTGGGATATCAACACTGATGCAAGTAGATTCAGGACGCTCCCATGGCCATGGGGATCCCTGGGGCACCGGGTCCTCCCCAGCCTTGTCCTTAACCCCTGGCTACCACTAATCCACTCTCCATTTCTACACTTTTGTCATCTCAAGAATATTATTCAGTGGAATTGTACAGTATTGCCATACTTTGAACTTTCAAAAACTAGTGATGTGTGACTTTAATGATGAAAATAAATGTTATAAATATTGAACCAGCAGGTTGTATTATTTATAATGAGTAATTGACTTTACAATATTTCTGCTTAGATAATGTGTGTGTGTGGGTGGGAAATAGGATGCAAGCCACATGTGTAATTTTAAATTTTCTAGTGGCCGGGTGGTGCCTGTGGCTCAAAGGAGTAGGGTGCAGGCACCATGTACTGGAGGTGGTAGGTTCAAACTCGGCCCCGGCAAAAAACTGCAAGAAAAAAAAAATTTTTCTAGTGGCCACATTAAAAAAGTAAAAAGAGGGCTGTGTCTGTGGCTCAGTGAGTAGGGCCCTGGCCCTATATACCTGGTGGGTGGCCAGGCATTGTGGCAGATGCCTGTAGTCCCAGCTACTTGGGAGGCTGAGACAAGAGAATCGCCTAAGCCCAACAGCTGGAGGTTGTTGTGAGCTGTAATGCCATGGAACTCTACTGAGGGCGACAAAGTGAGACTCTGTCTCTAAAGGAAAAAAAAAAAAGTAAAAAGAAACAGATGAAATAATAATAAATATTCAATAATATAATTATACATTACAGTAAGAACAGTGATATTACTGCTATATTAATTTTATTATATAACTAGCATATATTATATGAATATCAACATAGTATAGAATTTATAATATACAAAGTATATAACACATAACATTAATGTATATAATATATGTATTGATACTATAGTCATCTTAATGCCATCAATATAGTTATATTATATAACTACATGACACTTAATAGGCAACACAATAGTCTAATCAACCACACCCGCATATTTTTAATCTGATCAAACATATATATAAAATGCTGTTATTATTACTATTTTGGTACTGAGTCTATGAAACTCTGTGTGTGTTACACTCAATAGCACAACTCAATTCGGACTCACCCAATTAGTGAGGTTAGTAGCCCTTCTGGGCTGGTGTCCTCTATACCTGAGGGCACAGGTTTGGAGTCTTTTTGAGAGTCTTTTTGAGAGAATAGGCTGAGAGTCTAGGAAACATCACCTTTAATATGGGGGTGGCACTGGGTCAAGATTTTGTCTGATTCTGGTGGAAAAAAATAGCTGGATCTTGGCATTACAGCATTGTTAGGGCTGTCTTGGCTAGAAGTTGGTTTTTTTTTTTTTTTTGTAATGGAGTCTCACTCTGTCACCCTGTATAGAGTGCTGTGGCATCAGCCTGGCTCACAGTAACCTCAAACTCCTATGTTCAAGTGATCTTCTTGTCTCAGCCTCCTGAGTAGCTAGGACTATAAACACCTGCCACCATGCTTGGCTAGTTTTTAAAAAATTTTTTTTGAGTCAGAGTCTCACTATGTCACCCTTGGTAGAGTGCTATGGCGTCACAGCTCACAGCAACCTCAAACTCTTGGGCTTAAGCGATTCTCTTGCTTCAGCCTCCTGAGTAACTGGGACTACAGGAACCCACCACAATGCCCAGCTATTTTTTGGTTGCAGTTGTCATTGTTGTTTAGCAGGCCCAGGCTGGGCTCAAGCCCGCCAACCATGGTGTATGTGGCTGGCACCCTACTCACTGAGCTATGGGCCCTGAGCCTGGCTAGTTTTTTTAATTTTTAGTCTATATGGGGGTCTCACTGTTGCTCAGGCTTGTCTCCAACTGTGATCTTAAGCAATCCATCTGCTTCACCCTTCCAGAGTTTGGGGATTACAGGCAGGAGCCACTGCACCAGGCTAAAACTCTCATCTAATGATATTGTCTGTAATCCCATTACTAGGTATCTACCCAGAAGAACATAAATCATTTTATCACAAAGACATCTGCACCTGAATGTTTATTGCAGCTCAATTCATAATAGCTAAGTCATAGAAGCCACCTAAGTGCTCATCAACCCATGAATGGATCAACAAAATATGGTACATGTATACCATGGAATATTATGCAGCCATTAAAAGATGGGGAGTTTACATCTTTTACATTTACCTGGATGGAGTTGAAATACATTCTTCTTAGTAAAATATAGTAAGAATGGGAAGATGAAAATCCAATGTACTCCATACTAACATGAGATCAATATATAAACAATTAAATGTCCCTAAGAACAATAAAACACTCTTATAGGCTCAGTGCCCGTAGCTCAGTGAGTAGGGTGCCAGCCACATGGCTGGTTCGAGCCCTGCCAGGGCCTGCTAAACAATAAAGACAACTGCAACCAAAAAAATAGCCAGGCATTGTGGCGGGCGCCTTTAATCCCAGCTATTTGGGAGGCTAAGGCAAGAGAATCGCTTAAGCCTAAGAGTTTGAGGTTGCTGTGAGCCATGATGCCATAGCACTTTACCGAGGGTGACATAGTGACATTCTGTCTCAAAAAGCAAAAAAAAAAAAAACAACCCCACCCGCCACTATTATAGTCCAGTTTGGGGATAGAGGGAAGCAGGATGGGGGTGAGGGGAAGTTGTGTGGCAGAAGGAGGAAGGGCATGAGGTAGAATCTCACCTAATGTGCACATTGTGAAGGTGTATAACATGCCCCCTGGGTGAGGGGCTCTTCTACAAATGGACTTTGCCCTGGAAGTGAGAACAATGTAACCTAAATGTTGTACCCTCATATTAATTTGAATAAAGTTAAAAAAAAAAAAAAGATATTGTCTGGCTGGGTGTGGCGGCACTTGTAGTCCTAGTTACTCAGGAGGTTGAAGTTCGAGGACCATAGGAGTTCAAGGTTACAGTGAGCAGTCCTCATGAACACTTACTCATGCCTGGGTAACAGAACAAGACCCCATCTTTTTTTTTTTTTTTTTTTTTTTTTTTTTTAAAATAACAACAACCAAACTCTGATCACCTAGAAGGGCAGGTGCCACACTCCAAAAGAGGCTGTAAGGCATATGTGCCCGCCTGAGGGTACATGTTGGCACCTGAGACAGGATTTGGTTTGAGACTTTGCATTCACTGGGTAGACCTGCTGGCATCAAGGACATGAACCTTAGTACCTTCAGGTCGTAGGGGGCAGTTTCTGGTACCTCCATACCCAAGGACCCTTGCTCCTCCTCTCCAGCCAACATCCTGCGTACTAGCCTCCTCCTGTCTGCACAGGGCTCCTCCCTGGCTGCCACCGGCTAGTATTCCTCTACTTCTCAGCTCCATCCTTCCTCCTTTGCAGAGCTTCTTTCACATCAATGTTGGCTTTCCAGAACTCTCTCTCCAACCCACCTCATGCTCACTTCAACATCTCTCTGTTCACACCTGGCCTCCCCACACACTCACCGCACTCAAACTGACCTCAGCATTCTCTCCCAAACCTCTTCCGCTCCTTGCTTCTCTATCCCAGGGACAATCCACTGTTCCAGTCACCCAGACCTGCTTCTTGGACCCATCCCAGATACCACTTCCTTCCTACCCCATGCCCTTCATGTTCCAAGCCCTCCCTCCTCTCCCAATGGGGTCCCTCCCTTGCCTCTTCCCTGATCTCCTGGCTGCCAAGTCTGTTTTCCACAGACCATAACTACATCCATTTATCTTCCTTCAGAGTTCAGCCTCCTCCAGGAAGTCCTCCCTGACTTCCTCCTCTGCCTCCCCAACCCCTACCTCCATCTCTGTTCCTGATCATCTTCTAGCTTTCCTGGGGAGTGGGCTGTAGGCAGCATGTATTTTTCCCCACCCTGATTCAGCAAGGAGATATTGTTCCAAGAGCTGGAACAATGATCTTCTAGAAACACTTGGAGGCCACTGAGTAGGATCCAGGTGGCCTTCCGAGGCAGCCTCCACCTGGTGTTGACCAGCCCTGCCCAGGAGGGAAGTGGGCTGAAGGGCAGACGATTGCCAAATCTGTGGCCTGGAGAATCTGCTGGGTCAACAAGTGACAAAAGGGAAGTGAGGGGAAGGGAAGTGGGAGACGGGCTTGGCTGAGTGGGCTGTGTCCCGCTGCCCCCACGCAGCCCTTAGCTTTCCTTTTGTGCCATGTAACCTTCCTGAGCCTCACCCCTCTTAGAGCCAGGAGCGTACCACTCTGGGTGAGCCTCCTATGTGATTTTGTATTTTCCAGCAGGCAAACAGAAGATAAGCACAAAGAAAGAAAAGAAATCAGGTAAAATTAATTATAGTAATGTATTTTATTTACCGTATATACTCGAGTATAAGCCGAGTTTTTTCCGGCACAAAATTTGTGCCGAAAAACCCGAACTCGACTTGGCTTATACTCGAGTATATACGGTAATCTAATATATTTAAAAGTGTATCATTTTCATATGTGATCAATATTTAAAAATTCTTTAGGGATTTAATATTCATTTTAATTTTTTATTTGTGTACTAAGTTTTTAAAATCTGGTGTGAATTTTATGCTCACAGCACTTCTTACCTGTCACAAATATCCTGATATATTTCAAATACTTAGTAGCCTCATGTGGTCAGTGGCCATGAGTGTCAAACTGCTTAGGGCTAGACTTCCTTGACAAATGTTCCAGAGTGTCTGAAAAATTCTAATGTTTAATTGCTGGAGCTCTATGCTTGGAAAGTTAGAACATTCTAGAATCATGGGATTCAAATAGTCTGTAACTCACACTGTAGGCTCCCTTGGGTCCAATAGCCTGTGACTCCAACATTCTAAGAATCTGTGATTTGAATGCTCCAGTATTCGAATAGTTCAGAGTCTGATTTTGATCAGGGGTCAGCAAACTCTGTCCTGTTGCTTGTTTTTGTAAATAAAGTTTTATTGGAACAAAGCTATTCACATTCCTCTACAGAGGCTTTCGTGCTGTAGGGGCAGAGCTGAGTCATTTTGATAGACTTCAAGTGACCTCTTAACAGGCAAAAATGAAAGTATTTACTGTCTGGGCCTTGACAGCAATTGTTTACTGTTCCTTGGTCTAGATAATCAAAGAATCTAAGAATGATGGTGGTTTCACTGGTGCTTCTTTTATGGTTGTGCTTTATGACTTGTGCATATGTTAAGACATCCTTTTCCATGCATCATATATCACATAATATGTATCATTTTATATTATACTATTCAAAAGAGAAAGAAAAACTTTGGCTCCCCCCTCTTAGACACTCATCCTGTCAGGCTCCTATAATTTCATTAGATTGAACTCTATGAAGTGGCCAAAGGTGAGGTGAGGGGGTCTAATTATTTATTTATTGCTCTTGAAAATTGTGGTAAGGGTGGTGCCTGGGGCTCCGTCAGTAGGGCACCAGCCCCATATACTGAGGGTGGTGGGTTTGAACCCAGCCCTGGCCAAACTGTAACAAAAATAAATAAATAAATAAATAAGGGTGGTGCCTATGGCTCAAAGGAGTAGAACACTGCCCCCATATGTTGGAGGTGGCAGGTTCAAACCCAGCCTCGGCCAAAAACTGCAAAACCGCAAAAAAAAAAAAAAATAAAATAAAATAAAATAAAAAAATAAATAAATAAGCAAGTTAAAAAAAGGAAAAAAAGAAAAAAAGAAAATTGTGGTAAAATGCACCCAACATAAAATTTCCCATCAGTAGCATTTTCTATCTTCACAACGTTGTGCAACTGTTACTGCTATTCAGTTCCAGAACTTTCTCACCACTCCAAAAGGAAATTCTGGTACCCATGAAGCAGTCATCCTCTACTCTCTACCCCCTTCACCTCTGGTAACCACTGACCTGCATTCTCACCTCTTCTGGATTTGCTGAAATTCAACCTTTTTTGATCTACAAAAATGGCAGATTTATAGGAGTAGACTTAATAATCTTCTTGGAGGTTCTCATTCAAAGAACTAAAAATGGGCCAGTGAGTTAAGGGACTGGTACTCAGCATTTCACCCGGGGAGAGGTCTGAGAGAGAAACCATCCCCTTCCCCCCCACCCGCATGCACACTGCCCTCTCTCCTGCCTTCTGAGTCCTGTAGAGACCTTGTCCTTGGCCCATCGCAAACCCCAGACCCCTAGGTGAGGGCCTCTGCTCCAGGAACACCAGAAAACATTTGCCTCCCAGAATATCTGAGAAACTTATGCCCAGAAACTTGGTGGCTAGAGTTTATTAAGTAGGAGTTTATTAAGATCGAGTCATCTGAGAAACAGATGCTTCAAGCCAGAGACAGGTCAGGATAGCCTCCCTCCCTAGGTTTCTTCCATGATAGTCTTTTTTGCCAGGGCAGGTTTCCAAAGGGGCCTGGGGCTGGCAGGATGTGGGAGATGAGGAGGCCTCCCAAGATGGACAGGGAGGGGACTGAGGGGATGTTTGTCTCTCCCTCCCCCCCCCCCCTCAGGTCCAGGGTGAGGCTGAGCCAGGACAGGGTCACCCAGAGAGGACACGGGAGACGCCCCTAGTCAGATAGCAAGTCCTGGCCTCTTGCCTCATATACTACTTCCTCTAACAACATGAATTTATTTTCTAAAACAACGAGAGAGATGTACAAATATATCCCCTTAATCCCTAAAGCGTGCGCAAGGAGAAGCAGAAATGCTGAGAACTGCTGAATAGAGAGGTTCAGAAGCTGGAGTGGGAGCCACTTCCTCTTGCCAAGGCTGCATTGTGTGAGTGTGTATTTTAAGAATTTATATTATATACTTTGTTGCTGTTAACTTAGCAAACATGCAGCACAGCCTATTCTAGTGTTTTCCTGTGCTTAATGCACGTTGCAACTATCCATTTCACACATGAGGAAAGTTGAGGCTCAGAGGGGTCAACAAGGGTGGATCTGGAATGCAAATAAGGTCATTCTGGCCCTTGAGTCCTTGTTCTCAGCCACCATACTGTGCTGAGAGAGCAGATTAAGAACCACTGTCGGCTAATATCTTCCCATTTTATAGACGGAAAGTTGAGGCCCAGAGTGGGGATGGGACTTGTTTGTGTTTTGTCTACTATTGAGGCCTCAGGCCCTGCACTTGACTGCCTGTGGGGACCACGTGAACCTGCTCTGTCTTCCTTGAGGCACATGAGGGGGGATGGATATCTTACATGTCCTTTGTGACTCTGCAGAGGGCCAAAGGGCAGCCTGGCAGAGGACAGCTGGTGCTCTGTAGGGAGACCTAATCCAGGCCAAGACCTCTAAGACCTTGAAGGTCAAACCACATCCAGGTCTGACTTCCAGAAAGCTGGGATTTTGAGACTAGGGTTGGGGAGACAGGGTCAGCTTTCCAGCCACTGGAGCCCTCTCTAACCTCGCCAGCTACCCCGTAATTTTGGGCTGTGTGAGTCATGGGAAGGAGCCAGGACAAACACACCCTGGGGGTGGGAAAAGGCCACTCCTGTTTTTTCTTGCTCATGAAGGTTCATTCACTGAAGCCAGTGCGGTGGCAGTGCCCAGAAGTGTCCAATAGGATTTCTGAAAAACAGTGGATTTCCAGGACTCCACCAGCTGGCAGACACACAGGGGAGAGAACCCTAGACCTCCTGGGTCCTGGCTGGGGGCTGGGACTGTGCTCCTGAGTGGTGTTTGGCCAAATTGGGAATCTTCTTGGAAGAGACGGTAAGGATGGAGGGAATGACGGAAGGAAGGAGGAAATGGGAAGGATTTCATGATCTTGGCCTCTTAGAATCATTACTTTCACAATCTAGGAGTCAGAACTAGAATTTGAGAAGTGGAATTTTATTACCACCACACTGAAATCTACATCAGAATCCCAGAGTCTCAGAATTAGCTTGGGCAGCCCAATGTCAGAGTTTCTGTTGAAGGATCCAAACAGGTCGGGTGCAGTGGCTCACGCCTGTAACCTTGACACTGGTTTTCTTTTTTTAATAGTTTTTGGCCAGGACAGGGTTTGAACCCTCCACCTCCGTTATATGGGGCTGGTGCCCTACTCCTTTGAGCCACAGGTGCCGCCCTAACCCTGACATCTTGGGAGGCTAAGGTGGGAGGATTGCTGAGCCCAGGACTCTGAGGCTTCAGTGATCTGTGATCCTGTACAGAGATGTACAGGAAACAGCCTCTCTCAAAATGCCAGGGATTCTTGCAGCTTCTGGAAAATCCACCAAACTGTACTATGCCTAATGAACAAGGCCTTTAATTCAGCACCTCTCTCTTTTCTTTCTTTCTTTCGTTCTTTCCCTTCCTCCCTTCCTTCTTTCCTTCTTTCTTTCTTTCTTTTTTTTTTTTTTAGACACAGTCTCACTCTGTTGCCCAGGCTAGAATGGTGGTGTCATAGCTCACAGCAACCTCAAACTCTTGGGCTCAAGAGATCTTCTTATTTCAGCTTCCTGAGTATCCTGAGTAGCTGGAACTATAGGCACCGTTCACAAAGCCTGGATGGTTTTTCTATTTTTAGTAGAGATGAGATCTCACTCTTGCTCAGGCTGGTCTCAAGCTCCTGAGCTCAAGCAATCTTCCTGCCTTGGCCTCTCAGATTGCTGGGATTATAGGCATGAGCCACTGCACTTGGCCTAACAATTCCATTTCTTTTCTTTTCTTTCTTTTTTTTTTTATAGAGACAGAATCTCACTTTATGGCCCTTTGGTAGAGTGCCGTGGCATCACACAGCTCACAGCAACCTCCAGCTCCTGGGCTTAAGCGATTCTCTTGCCTCAGCCTCCTGAGTAGCTGGGTCTATAGGCGCCCGCCACAACACCCGGCTATTTTTTTTGTTGCAATTCAGCCGGGGCTGGGTTTGAACCCGCCACCCTCGGCATATGGGGCCAGCGCCCTACTCACTGAGCCACAGGCGCTGCCCACAATTCCATTTCTTGATTTATTTCAATGTATGACATATACACAGAAAAGTAGGCAAGTCAGGACCAGGCTGTTTGAACAATCTTCATAAACTGATCACACCCATAGAACCAGCACATGGGCCAAGCACCAGCATGAGCCTATTCCCAGAAGCTTCTGGGGACCTTCCCAATCACTCCCCACCCTCACCAAGGGTAATCAATCCTGGCTCCTAACACCATAAAGACCTTTTGCTTATTTTTGAATTTCATATGAATGAAACCAACATTATATCATGAAATCCATCCCTTTTGTTCCAGAATATTATGGGGGTACAAATGTTTTGGTCACATGAATTGCTCTTGAGGATTTTAATCCTCAGTTTGAGTCAAAATTATACCATCTGGTTGGGCACCATGGCTCATGGCTGTATAATCCCAGCACTGTGTGAGGCCAAGGCAGGAGGATCCACTTGAGCTCAGGAGTTTGAGATCAGCCTGAGGGAGAGCAAGACCTTGTCTGTACTAAAAATAGAATACTAACTGGGTGTTGTGGCCTGTGTCTGCAGTCCCAGCTACTAGGGAGGCTGAGGCAAGAGGATCTCTCCAGTCCAAGAGTTTGAGATTGCTGTGACCTATGACACCATGGTACTCTACCCAGGATGACAGAGTGAGACTCTGTCTCAAAAAAAAAAAAAAATTATGCTACCCATGTTCTTGCATGTGGCTTGCTCTTTCTCACTGTGCAGGTTATTCCACTGTGAGGACAAAGCATGACATGCTCATCCACTCTGCTGTCGGTGACTGTTTGCATGGTTTCCCATCTTGGGCTGCTGTGAACATTCTGGTACATGCCTTTTACTGAGCATATGTGTGCTTTTCCAGGAGGAAGGCAGATTCCTGGGAGAGGAATCCTAGTTTAGCTTCAGTAGCTTCCGCTCTGTGATTTCACAGAGCAAAAGTTTTAGCACCACTGGCTGGTACACAAACATATACGTGCCAGGAGGTACACACTGGGGTGCCTGCAGTCACCCAAACTGAAAGAGATCTAAGTGACTTCTCAGCCTCTCCATGTCTCAGTTTCCCTTTTTGTTGGTCCACTCACCAAATACCGATTGAGCCCCTGTGGTCCTACAGACGGTTCTAGATGCCACAAGACACAGTAGAGTACAAAGCAGGGAGAAGTTGATTTTCTAGGAAATGGGCATAATAACCTTGATGGTCTGAAAAATACACATAATAATATCTACTTCCTATGATTGTTATGAGTGTTATGCCTGGTACATAACAAGTGCTCCAAAAATGTCATCTACTATTTTACTTCATTTATTTATTATTATTGCAGAGAAGAGATGTGAATGGAACAGATGGGAACAGGGAGAAGGAGAAGGCACAGTACTTACAGGAACAGCAGTAACAGTTGCCAAGCTGTTTCAAGACCTTTTCATGTATTATCTCATTTATTTATTTACTTATTAAGACTGAGTCTCACTCTATCATCCTAGGTAGAATACCATGGCATCATAGCTCACAGCAACCTCAAAGTCTTGGGCTCAAGAAATCTTTTTATTTTTTGAGATAGTCTCACTATGTCGCCCTCAGTAGAGTGCTATGGCATCACAGCTCACAGCAACCTCCTACTCTTGGGCTCAAGTGATTCTGCTGTCTCTGCCTCCCAAGTAGCTGAGACAACAGGCGCCTTTCACAACACCCCAGAAATTTTTTGGTTGCAGCCGTCATTCTTGTTTGGCGGGCCCGGGCTGGATTTAAACCCGCCAGCTCAGGTGTATGTGGCTGGTGCCTTAGCCGCTTGAGCCACAGGTGTGGAGCTGCAAGAGATCTTCTTGATTTAGCCTCCCAAGCAGCTGGGACTCTAGGCACAAACCACAATGCCCAGCTAGTCTTTCTATTTTTAGTAGAGACAGGGTCTTGCTCTTGCTCAGGCTAGTCTTGAACCCCTGAGCTCAAGTAATCCACTTGCCTTGGCCTTCCAAAATGCTAAGATCACAGGCATGAGCCACTGTGCCCAGCTCCATCTATTATTTTAATTATTATAAAGTAATGAGAATGGTGATTATGTTTTATACATAGATATATAAATAGAGATGCTTCTCAACTTATGATGGGGTCACATCTCTACAAATTAATTGTAAGTTGAAACCCTTTTTTTTTTTTGAGACAGAGAGCCTCCAGCCATCGCCCTGGGTAGAGTGCTGTGGTGTCACAACTCACAGCAACCTCTAACTCCTGGGCTTAAGCAATTCTCTTGCCTCAGCTGGGACTACAGGCGCCTGCCACAATGCCTGGCTATTTTTTGGTTGTAGTCGTCATTGTTTGGCAGGCCCAGGTCAGATTCGAATCTGCCTGCTCTGGTGTATGTGGTTGGTGCCTTGGCTGCTTGAGCTATAGGCGCCACCCTAAGTTGAAACTTTTGTTTTTTGAGACAGAGTCTCACTCTGTTGTCCCAGGTTAGAGTGCTGTGAGGTCACAGCTCACAGCAACCTCAAACTCCTGGGCTCAAGCGATCCTTTTGCCTCAGCCTCCCTATTAGCTGGTACTACAGGTACAGGCCACAACGCCCAGCTAGTTTTTTTAATTTTTAGTAGAGACAGGGTTTTGCTCTTGCTCAGGCTGATCTCGAACTCTTGAGCTCAAGCAATCCATAGGCCTGGACCTGTCAGAGTGCTAGCAGGCCATAAATTGAAAATATTATAAGTTGAAAATGCATTTAGTACACCTGACCTACTGAACATCATAGCTTAGCCTAGCCTACCTCAAATGTACTGAGAACACTTACACTAACCTATAGTTGGGCAAACTCATGTAACACGAAGCCTATTTTATAATATAGTATTGACAGGCTTGGTAGCTTATAATCCCAGCACCTTGGAAGGCCAAGGTGAGAGGATCTCGTGAGGCCAAGAGTTCAAGACCAGGCTGGGAAACATAGCAAGACCCTGTCTCTACAAAAAATAAAAATATTAAATCTAAGATACATTAAGTAGAAAAGATGAAGAGATGGAACAGTGAGTGTTGAAAGCACCCATTTCTGGTTAAAATGTTAAAACAAATAACACAGTCTGCTATTGTTACTGATGTACAGAAGGTTTCTTGTTTTCTGGATTGTAATCAGAAGATCTTGGCAGGGTGGAATCTGAGAGGTGAGGGAGAGGCAACGTTCGGACAGTGATAATAGCAGCTGGCACACATGTGACACCTGCTGTAAGCACTGCTGGCTGGCTCTTTGCTCCTATTAACTTGTTGAATTCTTCTGTTTTTCTTTTTGAGACAGAGTCTCACTATGTCACCCTCAGTAGAGTACTGTGGCATCATAGCTCACAGCAACCTCAAACTCTTGGGCTTAAGCAATTCTCTTGCCTCAGCCTCCCATGTAGCTGGGACTACAGGTGCCTGCCACAATGACCAGCTAGTTTATCTATTTCATTTTATTTATTTTTTAGTAGAGATGGGGTCTTGCTCATGCTCAGGCTGGTCTCAAACTCCTGAGCTCAAGTGATCCTTCTGCCTAGACCTCCCAGAGTGCAGGTATGAGCCACTGCCTGTGACCTCATTAAATTCTTATAACATCCTTTAAGGAATACCGTCTAAAGTAGGTATATTGTTATTCCAATTTTACTGAGGCACAGAGAGGTTAGGTGATGTGTCTCTGTCCAAGCCCACCCAGCTGGTGGGGAATTGAGTTTTTAAATCCTGCACACAAGAGCCAGGCGAGGTGGCTCTCGCCTGTAATCCCAGCACTCCAAGAGGCTGAGGTGGGCGGATCACCTGAACTCATGAGATGGAGACCAGCCTGAGCTAGAGCAAGACCTCATCTCCAAAAATAGCCAGACATTGTGGTGGGCACCTATAATCCCAGCTACTTGGGAGGCTGAGGCAAGAGAATTGCTTGAGCCCGGGAGTCTGAGGTTGCTGTGAGCTATGATGACACAGTTACTCTACCAAGGGTGACAAAGTGAGACTCTGTCTCAAAAAACAAACAAAAAACAAAAAAAAACAAAAAAAAGCCTGCACACATTTTACTCTAGTGTCAAACTCTAAACACACACACAGAAAGTGGCTTGGCTTCTTATACTACCTGGCAGGGTAGAGGGGTGCACAGAAGTGCCCCAACTTCCTCTCTGTCCTTCCTGTGGCAATAACACCGACTGGAGCCACTCCAGAATAGTTGGCAGAGAGCCAGAGGGCAGGGTCACTCTGACACTGAGTTGGGGCTGGGTCCTGTCCCTCGCTCTGTGCCACATGCTTCTTCATATGTACTCATTCCTCAAGTGTCCCCAAACCGGTAAGTCCACCTCGTTGACTCATTTCTCTGATGAGGAAATTAAGAGTCAAGTGCAATTGCCTGTCACTTATGGTCACGGAGCCCAACTGGCTATGTTACTACTGCCTTCCAACTCCAGAGTCCAAGATTTTGGGATCAGAGTATTCTAGGGCACAAGGTTCTGCCGTGGGACTAACACGAAACTCAGGCCCTTGCCTACCTAGCTGAGTGATCTTAGGTAAGTTGCTTAACTTCTCTGTGCCTCATTAACCTCAACTGGGACTAGAGATGCCTGCCACAATGCCCGGCTACTTTTAGAGACTGGATCTTGCCCTTGTCTCAGGCTGGTCTCAAACCTGTGAGTTCAGGCAATCCACCTGCCTCGGCTTCCCAGAGTGCTAGCATTACAGGCATGAGCTACCGAGCCCAGCCTCAGAGTCTCACTTTGTCACCCTTGGTACAGTGCTGAGGCATCATAGCTCATAGCAACTTCAAATTCTTGGGCACAAGTGATCTTTTTGTATCAGCCTCCCAAGTACTTGGGACTACAGGCGCCCGCCATGACGCCGATTAATTTTAGAGATGGGTCACTCTTGCTGAGGCTGGTCTCAAACTCCTGAGTTCTGGCGATCTACCTGCCTCGGCCTCTTGGGGTGCTAGGATTATAGGTGTGAGCCATTATGCCTGACCTAATGCTTTTTCTGTTTATTTAATTTTATTTAGAGACACAGTCTCTTTCTGTCACTGAGGCTGGACTGCAGTGGTGCAATCATCACGGCTCACTCCAGCCTTGATCTCCTGGGGCTCAATCAATCTTCCTCCCTCAGCCTCCCAAGTAGCTGAGAGTACAGGCGCCATGCCTGTATTCCCATCACTACTTTTTAAAATTGCTCCACTAGGATTCTAGAAATGTTCTGTTTCTTAATCTGGGCACTTGTTACACAGATGTGTTCAAGTTGTAAAACCCAGAGAGCTGTACCTCGTGATGTGTGCATATTGCTATCCGCATGTTTTACTATGATCTAGTTTATACTAAACAAAGCTGAAATAAATGCTTCGGAGATACATTTGCATTGCACTGTGCTAGATAATATAGATGAAGAAGAGCCAAGACAAATATGTTTGCTGTGAAACATATTAACCTTTTCCCCTTTTGATATTTTAGATTCTAATATTTTAAATTCTAGAATTACAGGTTGCTAACATACTGGCATTCTAATATTTCAATGTCTAGAATATCACTGTCCATTGAGTGGCCACTGGCCATGGTAGCTATTTAAATTAAATAAAATTGGCTGTGTCTGGTGGCTCACACCTGTAATCCCCTGGGAGGCCGACGTGGGTGGATCCCTTGAACTTAGGAGTTCATGACCAGCCTGAGCAAGAGTGAGACCCCGTCTCTACTAAATAGAGAAAAACTAGCCAGGTGTTGTGGTGGGGGCCTATAGTCCCAGATACTCAGGAAGCTGAGGTCAGAGGATCTGTTAAGTTCAAGAGTTTGAGGTTACTGTGAGCTACGAGACAGCACGGTGCTCTAGCTTGGGCAACAGAGTGAGACTCTGTCTCAAAAAAGAAAATCTATCCATCTATAAAGTAAAATGGAGGAAAATGAAAAATTTGGTTTCTCACTTGCAATTGCCAACTTTCAAATCACTAGCAGCCACATGGGGCTGGGAGCTGGCCTGTTGGACAGCACAGATACAGAACATTTCCATCCACATTGAAAGTCTTTTTTTTTTTTTTTTTTTAGAGACAGAGTCTCATTTTATTGTCCTCGGTAAAGTGCTGTGGCATCACAGCTCATAGCAACCTCCAACTCCTGGGCTTAGGTGAGTCTATTGCCTCAGCCTCTTGAGTAGCTGGGACAGCAGGCACTCGCCACAATGGCTAGCTGCAGTTTGCCTGGGGCCGGGTTTGAACACGCCACCCTCAGGATGTGGGGCCGGCGCCCTACTGAGCCACAGGTGCCGCCCAACACATTGAAAGTCTTATTGGACCAGAATTTCAAGTAACAACTGGCTAGGGTTTGAATAGTTTAATATTTTGCAATTCCAAGGTTTTTAGCACACCAGAGTTCTTTTTTTTAATAAGACAGAGCTACAAGCTGTCACCCTGCGTAGAGTAATGTGATATCACAGCTCGCAGCAACCTCTGACTTCTGGGCTCAAGTGATTCTCCTGCCTCCACCTCCCAAGTAGCTGGGATATAGGCACCTGCCACAACGCCCGGCTATTTTTTGGTTGCAGCCGTCATTGTTGTTTGTTGGGCCTGGGCTGGATTCCAACCCACCAGCTCAGGTGTATGTGGCTGGAGCCTTAGTCGCTTGAGCCACAGGCGCTGAGACAAACACTAGAGTTCTAACATTATAATATTCTAGAACACCAAGATGCTTGTGAGCTTGTGTTCTACCATTTTAGGATTCTATAATCTAGTATTCTGATATGCTAGAGTTCTACTGTGGAGTCTGCAAGGTGCTGATGGGCTGGGCTGTCGACACTCCGGGGACCCCAGGGCCTAAGTGTTCCATTCACTGAGTCTTTGTCCTGTTTCTGTCCTGTCCAGGCGTCTGGGGCCTGAATGGAGAACGCGTCTTTCAGCTACGAGTACGGGGATTATGGTGACATTGGGTATCTGCCCGTGGACTGCCTGGATGGTGCCTGCCGCTCCATTGACTCATTCTGGGTGGCCTCGCTGCTGCTGTATGCTGCCATCTTTCTTGTGGGGGTGCCGGGTAATGCCATGGTGGCCTGGGTGGCTGGGAAGGAGGCCCGCCAGAGGGTGGGCGCCACCTGGCTTCTCCACTTGGCTGTAGCAGATTTGTTCTGTTGTGTGTCTCTCCCCATCCTGGCAGTGCCCATTGCCAGTGGAGGTCACTGGCCATATGGGGCCGTGGGCTGTCGGGCCCTGCCCTCGGTCATCCTGCTGTCCATGTATGCCAGCGTCCTGCTGCTGGCTGCTCTCAGTGCTGACCTCTACCTACTGACTCTTAGGCCTACCTGGTGGGCAGCAGCTCGGCGGACACGTGGGGTGCAGGTGGCCTGTGGGGCAGTCTGGACACTGGCCTTGCTACTCACTGTGCCCTCTGCCATCTACCGCCGGCTGCACCAGGAGCACTTCCCTGCCCGGCTGGAGTGCGTGGTGGACTACAGTGGCTCGGCCAGGACCGAGGCTGTGGTGACTGCTACTCGGGTTATGTTTGGCTTCCTGGGGCCACTGGTGGTGACCAGCTGCTACGGTGCCCTCTTGTGCCAGACAGCCCAACGCCGTTGGCCTTTGGGCATGGCTGTTATGGTGGGGTTCTTTGTCTGTTGGGCTCCTTACCACTTGCTGGGACTGGTACTCACTGTGGCTGCCCCGAACTCTGTGCTCCTGGCCCGAGCCCTGCGGGCCGAACCCCTGGTTGTGGGCCTTGCCTTGGCTCACAGCTGCCTCAATCCTGTACTCTTCCTATATTTTGGGCGGGCTCAACTCCGCCGGTCACTGCCAGCTGCATGTCATTGGGCTCTGAGGGAGTCCCAGGACCAGGATGAAAGTGTGGTCAGCAAGAAATCCACCAGCCATGACCTGGTCTCGGAGGTGGAAGTATAGGCTAGAGGGATACTGGCTTGCATGTATGTATCCATCGCATTCCACAACACTGACTTTGGGCAAAGCTGGATCTAGGGGCTCACTATATATTCATTTTACTCCTTCATTCATTCAGCAAATACCCATTATGGACCTGCTGTGTGCAAGGCCCTGTTATAGGCACTGGCCGTAAAGCAGTGACCAAGACAGACAGAAATCCTGCCCTCAGGGGTTGACATTCTAGTGGAGAAAAACAGAAAATAAACAAAGAAAAAAACCTGGAATATGTCAAGTGGTAATAAGTGTTAAGAAACCTAAGGGGACAGAGAAAGCTAGATGGGGAAGGGGTATGGTTTAGCTCTTGGGTAAGGTGACATTTGAGCCAAAATCTGAAGAAGGGAGGAGAATTTGCTTAAACCTGGGAGAAGGGCATTGCAGGCAGAGGAGACAGCAAGGGCCCTGAGTCAGCACTTGTTGTTTTCCAGAAACAGTGAAGAGGTTGGTGTGAAGAGGCTGAAGCAGAGTGATTGGTGGGGAGGAGTGGTATGAGATGAAGTGGGGGGAAGATCTGGAAACACTTCTAGGCCATAACAACTGCTTGGGGCCCATGTAAGAGTTCTGCACTATGGTTACCAGATAAAATGCAGTTAAAATTCTCAGTTAAAATTTAAGCTTCAGGTAAACCACCACAATAAATAATTTTTAGTGTTAAAATGTCCCAAATATTTCATTGGATATACTTACACTAAAAAGAAATTATTTATCTGGCCCTCCATGACTTATGCCCCTCTCAAGGAAAAAGGGCTCTTTTCTTAGAGTCTCTGGAAGATAAGTTCCAAGCTAAATTGTAAACTCACCAGAGGTAACAACTGGACCACTTCCATTTCTGTCTGTACTCTTACCATCATAGGACTTAGAAAGAGCCAAAATTTCTTTATTTTTTTCAAACTAGACTGTGAGCTCCCTGAGGGTAGAGGCCTACTTCTTATTACTTTGTCTGATACAAGAACACATATTTGAATCTTATATTTATTCCTTGATATTTTATTCATTATTTTCATGCACAAATTATCAAGACCAAGGCTGTCTTACATGTGGGTCATTATGAAAGTTCTGAGAAAGATAAAAATCAAGAATCATAAAATCCATGCAGATGGAAACAAATGAAGGTAAATCAGAAAGGATACTGTTGATGGTGTTTCTTGGAAGTGAAATGATGGACCATAACATAGTTTGTCTCAAAACTTACCTAGTTACCTATGTAAATGAATTTTGACAAGTTAAAGAGCTTCTTTTTTTTTTTTTTTTTTGAGACAGTCTCACTATGTCACCCTCGGTAGAGTGCTGTGGTGTCACAGCTCACAGCAACCTCCAACTCTTGGGCTTAAACAATTCTCTTGCCTCAGCCTTCCAAGTAGCTGGGACTATAGGCACCAGCCACAATGCCCAGCTACTTTTGTTGCAGTTGTCATTGTTGTTTAAGCTGGCCCAGGCTGGGTTCAAACCTGGCAGCCTCGGCGTATGTGGCTGGCTCCGTAACCATTGTGCTATGGGGGTGAGCTGAAGAGCTTCTTGAAGAGTTTGAAAAATCCTCCTGTTAATCCATTAGGGCCAGGTGCCATTTAAGACAGTACTCTGATAACTTTTGTAAAATATCTTGTGGTTTCAAGCTTTTTTTTTCATGTCTTATTTCACTAGCCTTTCTTTTTAAGAAGGAAAAATATCCTGAATGTACCCAATCTCATCTGATCTCAGAAGCTAAGTGGGGTTGAACCTGGTTAGTATTTGGAGGGGAAATTGCCTGGGAATACTGGGGGCTGTAGGAAGGAAAAGAAAAAAAAAAAGAATAAATTTCACAGGAACTTTCAAATGTATTTTTGTGCAATGATATGTAAAATTTCTTTGATTGTTACAAATAATCTGCTTTTCTTGTTCTTAAATTCATTTTTTAAGCAAGTTAAAAAAATCTACTCTTCTATTCTCACTTCAAAAAATACTGTATCACACCACATACAATTAATATCATTATCATTGGTCAAATCCTAATTTCTAGAGTTTGAAATATAAGAAATAGCTCTTTTCTGTTCTTTCTTTTCTTTTCTTTTTTTCCCTTCCTTCCTTTTCTTTCCTCTCTCCCTCCTTCCTTTTCTCCTTCCTTTAGATAGAGCCTCACACTATCACCCATGCTAGAGTGCAGCAGCAACATTACACCTCACTGCAACCTCAAACTCTGGCTTGAAGTGATCCTCCTGTCTTGGACTCCCAAGTAGCTGGACTACAGGCGCACACCATGTCCAGGTAACTTTTTCTCTTTTTTAACAAAGAGGGTGGGGTAGAGGGTCTAACTCTTGTTCAGGCTGATCTTCAACTCCTCAGCTCAAAGGATCTGCCCGCCTTGGCCTCCCGGGGGGCTAGAGATTACAGGTGGGAGTCACTGTGCCTGGCTGGAAATGGCTTTAACAAAGCCCCTTTCCATCACTTTATTCCTATGAGACAGTGAACAGTGGAAAGTTCCAACTTTTTCAACCGCAGCATGAGGTTATAAATCTAGGGGGAGGAAGGAAACCCACCCGTAGTTGCTTGGTTTCTTCCACTCCGCTTACCACATTCCTATAGAGCCCCAAACACTTAAGTACCAACATAAGCTTCATACTTGCCTGTACATAAAACTTTTCATTAAGCTTCACCCTTTCCAGCTGTAGAAAAGTTTCAAGTATTCTGAACAGATTAGATCAGTGGCCAAATAACCCTAAGTTCTCAAACAGAAGGTAACATGCGACATGAGTATCAAACTAAAAAGTAACATTTGAATCAGCATAAAATCATATGGTATTATAGCGTTATCAATAACTCATTAAGCCAGCGATCCCCAACCTTTTTGGCACCAGGTGAAACCTCAGCATCCTGGCGATCCTGGGGCGCCGGTGACCGCCCCTCGATGGCGTTGGGGCGGGGTAAGGGGGAGGCGGGAGGCGGATACCAGTCTAAGAAGAGGGGCTTGCACGTCCTCTACCGCAACGCCTCCACAGGCCTCTGGAGGGCGCAGTCACTTGAGACACCAACCAAAGCAAGGAGGGGGTGGGGAGCGTACTGTACGCAGGCGCGTGGTGGGTCTCAGGCCTTTCGCAGCTTCCTCCTAGCAGTTAGGCGGTGCGCGCAGGCGCAGGGCTGACTGCGGGTGCGGAAGGAGCGACTCGGACCGGAAGTTGAGGCATTCGCGCCTGTTAGTGAGGTGAGGGGATGAGGCGGTGAGGCGGCCCCAAGCGCAAACAGTGGCAGGTGTTGGAGCTTGTGGGATGTAGTTGGAAAGTGATTGCAGGAGCCTGGGAAGTTCTGAGATGAGAAGAAATGTGGGAGGAAGGCGCTTGGCACGCAGAAACGGACGGGGATGGAGCCTGAGTATGCCTGGGAGAGCCTGGGGCAGAGAGAGGCTCGAGACAGAAATGGAGGCGGGAAAAGAAGCTTCGAGAAACTGAGGGGCCGAAAGACGGGGAGGATGAGAGAGTAGGACAGCAGAGAGCCGGGGACACCGTGGGCAAGGGGCTGACGGGGTCCACCGAGAGAGGCGCACGGAGACCACGAAGTCGAGAGAAGCGAGGTCGTACGGTGAACTCGGGAGGTGCAGGGAAATACAGAAAGGTTATATCGGACGTCAGAGATAGACCGCAGAGAGGAGGGATTCATTTTAACTTTAGAAAAAACTTGGTAAAGGTTTATTGGAAGTCGAGTGTGAGGTTGACTGGGAAGACACACCAGCAAAGTGGGTGTATTCCCAGAAGGAAATAAACGGAGAAGCGAGGCCGGGTCCTGGGGAGAGGTTGATAGAGAAAGATAGAGACAGTGAAATAGAACTCGACAAAAATTGGAGATAATGGAGAAAGGAGGAAATGGAGCCCGAATCCCCATATTTGAATTCTGTATCTACCACTTACTACTTAACGTCTCTGGCTCAGTAAGATGGGGGGCATACACCACTTTATTTACTTACTCATTTTCGAAACCGTCTCTGTTGCCCTGGGTAGAGTGCTGTGGCATCTTAGCTCACAGCAACTTCAAATTCCTGGGCTCAAGTGATTCCCTTGCCTCAGCCTCTAGGTATCTGAGACTTCAGGTGCCTGCCACCACGTCCTGCAAGTTGTTTTTCTACTTTTAGAAGAGACAGGGTCTCACTCTTAATCAAGCTGGTCTTGAACTCCTGAACTCAAGCAGTCCACCTGCATCAGCCTCCCAGAGTGGTAGGATACAGGTGTGAGCCATGGCACCTGGCCCAATATAGCACTTTCTTAAGGTTTTTGAGAAAAGTGTACGTGCATGTATGCAATTTGTACATGTGTATTATTTAGAAGATGTACAAGAGTTAGCAGTATGTAAGCGTTACTTATTAAAGCTTCAGACCATTGGGAGACAAAGAATTAGATGGAGAAATGGAAAGAGATGGTGATGGCAAGTGAGAACTGGAGGGAGACAAAAGTGGAGAGCCAGGAAAAAAAAAAGTACTCGAAAAGAAAAGCAGAAAGACAAGTGGAGAACTGAAGTGGGATGAAGAGAGTCAGCTGGGTTATGGGGAAAATCATACTGAAAAATGGACTCAGATGAGGGTGGTGAGCAAGGTGGGCCCAAGGAGTTGGAGGCCTGAAGATGGAGAGAGAGAAACATGTGGGCCATGGGACCTAGGAGAAATAGGCCAAGAGCGGGTCAGAGACACAAATCAGCGGATTTAGACAGTTTAAAAGCCTAAGAGAGTATAGACTCTGAGAGGCATGAGATGCTTTCATTTGGGCCTGGCATGCATATGCTGTCTCTCCTTTAATGAGAATCACTTGCTCATATCACAGTAGCCCTCCAAGGCCTTATCTTTCTTCCCTCCTAGAACAGGAATTCCTTCTGAAGCAACCCCAGCATCACCCAGCCCAGGTGTTTAAGCAAGCAGTGATGTGAATTCCCTACAGGCTGCTGTCCTATGGAGAACAACTCTGCCAGCACACAAATTCTTTCTCAAAACCGGAAACTTGTATCTGCCTCTAGTAACTCCTAGGGTTGGTCTGAGTTCCTTCCACCTGCTCCCCAAATGTAGAGATCCAATCTCTAAGCTGTTCCATGCTAGCCTTTGAGAGAGTGAAGGCAGAGTAGGTGAAGAATTGCTAATACCACTATGAAAGGGAAATTGTGGCCCTTTGGATTGAATATTTTTCCAGGTGTTAGGCCACAGTTCCTCTTCTTTTCCCCCGTGTTAGTCATCTCTGTTAGCAGTAGGGGAAAAACTAGTCACTATTTAGCTCTTCACACCAGGCTACATGATAAACATTGCAGTGTTTTAGGATATATTGTCTCAATTTTGTTTTTATTTTATTTTTTATTTTTTGTAGAGACAGAGTCTCACTTTATCGCCCTCGATAGAGTGCCGTGGTGTTGCAGCTCACACCAACCTCCAACTCTTGGGCTTAGGCGATTCTCTTGCCTCAGCCTCCCAAGTAGCTGGGACTACAGGCGTCCACCACAATGCCCAGCTGTTTTTTTGTTGCAGTTCGCCAGGGCTGGGTTTGAACCTGCTACCCTTGGTATTTGGGGCTAGCGCTCTACTCACTGAGCCACAGGTGCCGCCTTATTTTTTATTTTTATTTATTTTTTTGAGACAGAGTCTCAGTTGCCCTGGGTAGAGAAGAGTGCTGTGGTGTCACGGCTCACAGCAACCTCAAACTCTTGGGCTTGGGCTTAAGCAATTCTCTTGCTTCAGCCCCCCAAGTAGTTGGGATTACGGGTAACTATATTTTTAGAGACGAGGTCTTACTCTGGCTCAGGTTGGTCTCAAACTCCTGAGCCCAGGCAATCCACCTGTCTCAGCCTCCCAGAGTGCTGGGATTAACAGGTGTGAGCCATTGCACTTGGCCTGTATTTTATTTTTAAATGGGAACAGAGTCTTGCTCTGTCACCCAGGTTGGAATGTAGTGCTGTGATCATCTCATTGTGGCCTCTAACTCTTGGGCTCGAGCAGTCTTCCTGCCTCAGCCTCCTGAGTAAGTTGAGACTATAGGTGTGTGCCACTATACCCAGCTAATTTTTCTTATTTTTATGTAGAGATGGGGCTCTTGCTCTGTTGTCCTGGCTAGTCTTGAATTGGCCTGAAGTGATCCTCCTGCCCTCAAGTGATCCTCCTGCTTCAGCTTCTGAAAGTGTTGGAATTACAGATGTGAGCCACTGTGCCTGGCCTGTCTCCCATTTTATAGTTAAAGAAAACCATTTCAAGTTGATTTTCCAGAAATTTGAGGTTGCTGTGAGCTATGATGCCACAGCACTCTACCGAGGGCAACAAAGCAAGACTCTCAAAAATAAAAAAGAAAAAAGGTTATTAACTTCTTTAAGAGACTGAGTTATGAACTTCCCTCCAGAAAATTGCACATATGAGGGTATGTTCTTTATTAGGACTTTTTCAGCTGAGAGTCAAAAACCAAACTAAGCAAAATGGCTTTTTCTTGTGTAGCTAAGAGGGGAACTAAGTCTTAGGCAGTAAATGATGCTGCCAAGCTCTCCCTTCCCCCTCCATCTTTCTCCCTGTAGTTGAACTGTGTCCATTTTTGTGTGTGTGTGTGTTGTACCCATGGTCAGGCTTTCTCTAGGATAGATTTCTAGGAGAGACTGTATCATGTTGCAGAACTACTACAAACAGCTGCAGGTTTATATCAAACTTGTGTAGTCACACTAGATGAAGGGAAAGCTTTTTCTCTCCTAGTAACCAAGTGAAATTCCAGAGAAGAGTCCTGATTGGCCTCTTTTTTCTTTTCTTTGTCTTTTTTTTTTTTTTTTTTTTGTAAGAGACAGTTTCACTTTATGGCCCTGGGTAGAGTGCTATGGCGTTACAGCTCACAGCAACCTCCAACTCCTGGGCTTAGGCGATTCTTCTGCCTCAGCCTCCTAAGTAGCTGGGACTACAGGCACCCACCACAATGCCCAACTACTTTTTTTTGTAGTTTGGCCGGGGCCAGGTTCAAACCTGCCACCCTCGGTATAGGGGGCTGGTGCCCCTGATTGGCCTCTTTTCAGTTATCTATCCACCCCTGAAGCCAATCACTGGTTAAAGGGGGAGTAGATTACCATGATTGGCTAGGCCCGTGTCACTTACCCCGCCAACAGCGGTTCTCTGGGTTAAAGGCCCTCAAACCATGTAGAATTGAGGAAGGACTGTTCTCCAAAGGAATGTAGACACTGTTCTTGGGAAAAGGGTGTGCCAGGTAGACACAAACTGTATAATCCTGGCAAAAATTTGCATTTATTTATTTAGAGATAGGGTCTTACTCTGTTACTTGGGCAAGAGTACAGTGACAACACTCACAGCTCACTGCAACCTTAATCTCCTGGCCTCAAGTAATCCCCTTGCCTCAGTCTCTCTAGTAGCTGGGACTGTAGGTGCTTGCCACCATGCTTGGTTAATTTTTAATTTTTATATTTTTGTAGAGATAGAGTCTCACTCTTGTTCAGGCTGATCTAGAACTCCTGGCCTCAAGTGGTCTTCCTGCCTCAGCCTCCTACAGTGCTAGGATACAAGCATGAGCCACTGTGCCCAGCCAAAATTTTGCATTTAATCTCAATGTCCTGAAACTGTGGACTCTACATTAAGAACTCTTACCTTATTCTTTCCATTATATCATACCTCTCTTGTTTCCTCTTACTGCAAAGTTCTGCTGTTTATTGGCCATATGACCTCTGTTCCTCTTTTAGGAATGTTTGACCTATCGGGGAATCCTTCCCTGACTGCCAAGCATGGGCAGGCACCTCTTTTGGACTCAGTCCCCTGGCTCCCATCACTGATTGTCAGTCTGGGGAAGTGTGTGTCTCTTTCATGTGACCAGGGGCATCTGTGAGGACCCAGGTGGTCTTGTTCTTTACCTCCTTTTCCTAGCCCAGTGCTTGAGAAACAGTAGGCTTTTCATAAATACTTCTAAAAATGATTGAATGCCTTCTGTTCTCTTTCCCAAGCCTCCAGACCCTGAAAACACAGTATAAACCTGTGTCCATACCAGAGATCACTGCAGGAATCATGAGATGCCCTGTGTGTCACAAGCTCAAACAGGCTCCTGGCTCCTTAACTCAGTCATCAGTGGTAGTCCTGTACCACAAATGAGGAAAATTTGCTTTTTGAGAATAAATAATTCCTTGTTGCAGCCACTGGTCTCTTACTCTGGAAGTGGTCCAGGTGATTGGAACTGAGGCCACTTTTGTGACGGCATTGTGGTTAGCAACATGCCTCTTCCCAGAACAAGGAAGAGCACGGATCACCAAGACCACCGCCAGGCTCCCAAGGAGGAAGAGGCCCTGGAGAAATGGGACTGGCATTGTCCAGAGACACGTCGTCTCTTGGAAGATGCTTTCTTCCGTGAAGAGAATTATATCTGTCAGGGTTCTGAAGAGTGCCAGAAATTCTGGACTTTCTTTGAACGCCTGCAGAGATTCCAGAATCTCAAGACTTCCAGAAAGGAGGAGAAAGAGTCTGGGCATCCCAAGCACAGTGTTCCAGCACTGGCTGACCTGCCTCGCACGTATGATCCTTGTTACCGCATCAACCTCTCTGTCCTTGGTCCTGACATGCAAGGTTCTCGGGGGCCAGGCAGGCACCTGCCCCCAGAGAGAGTGTCAGAGTTCCGCCGAGCCCTGTTGCACTACATAGACTTTGGCCAGAAACAGGCATTTGGGCGGCTGGCCAGACTGCAGCGAGAGCGGGCAGCACTGCCCATTGCTCAGTATGGGAGCTGCATCCTGAAGACATTGAGGGAGCATCAGGTGGTGGTGGTGGCTGGTGACACGGGCTGTGGGAAGTCCACTCAGGTGCCCCAGTACCTTCTGGCTGCTGGCTTCAGTCATGTGGCATGCACCCAACCCCGGCGAATTGCCTGCATCTCACTGGCCAAGCGTGTCGGCTTTGAGAGTCTCAGTCAATATGGCTCACAGGTACGTGGGACGTACCAGGTTTCTAGTATTTCCATTGTGATCTTGGGGGTTAGGTTGCTTATCCACATGGCAGTGTCTTGTCTTTTTATTTTTTCTTCTGAGATGTCACCCTGGGTAGAGTACCATGGCTCACAGCAACCTTAAACTTTTTATATGTGAGCAATCCTCTTGCCTCAGTCTCCCGAGTAGCTGGGACTACAGGCTCCTGCCACATTGCCTGGCTAGTTTTTCTATTATTAGTAGAGACAGGGTCTCACTCTTGCTCAGGCTGCTCTCAAACTCCAGAGCTTAAGTAATCCTCCTGCCTTGACCTCTGGAGTGTTAGGATTATAGGCATGAACCATTGCACCTGACCTATATAGCAGTTTCAATAAAAGTTAAGCACTTAATTCTTTGACTTAGTGGTGATTCTATTAGAACTTTATCTACAGATTGGCTTATATATGGGCCATATGACAAAGGTACGCGCATTACCAGCATAGCACTTTTCACAGAAAAAATTAGAAATGTCCTAATGCTCATTGGTCTTTTTTTTTTTTTGTCTTTAAAGAAATAGGGTCTCACTCTGTCATCCAGGCTGGAGTGCGTGACACAATCATAGCTCACTGCAGACTCAAACTGCTGCACTCAAGTGATCCTCCCACATCGGGTTCCCAGAGTGCTAAGATTATAAGCATGAGCCACCATACCCAACAAAAGGCATTTAGAATAGTTCCTGGCACATAGTAAGGACTCAAAGAGAGGTTAATTAGTATTATTATAATTAATTAATATTATATATACACTAGGCAATGTGCCAGATACTTTATGCACATTAGCATCTGGGAGAAAAAAATAGGTCTCTAAGGGATGGCATTGCTTTCTTAAGGTCAGTGACAGAGGTGAGATTTAAACCCAGGCCCGTTAGACTCCAAAGTCTGATGTGGAGGCATGACATTTGCTCAGAGTTTCCATTTGGGCAGGGTGGGATTGGGGGAGTCTTCTCACAACACTGGACCTCCCTCTCTCCTTAGGTTGGCTACCAGATCCGCTTTGAGAGCACACGTTCAGCAGCCACGAAGATTGTGTTCTTGACGGTGGGGTTGCTTCTGCGGCAAATCCAGCGGGAGCCCAGCCTGCCCCAGTATGAGGTCCTGATTGTGGATGAGGTCCATGAGCGGCACCTCCACAATGACTTCCTCCTAGGTGTCCTCCGGCGCCTGCTGCCCAAACGGCCTGACCTCAAGGTCATCCTCATGTCAGCCACTATCAACATCTCGCTGTTCTCCAACTATTTCTGTAATGCCCCTGTGGTACAGGTGCCTGGGAGGCTGTTCCCCATCACGGTGAGTGCTTCTTTCTGCTCTGGCATCCAGACCTCCAGACTTAGTCTCTGGCTGTGTTAGTCTGTTTAGTGTTGTTGTAAAAGCATAACCATGGTGCTGGTATCTGCTTGGCTTCCTGGTGAGGGCCTGAGTGCTTCCATTCATGGCAGAAGGTAAAGGGGAACTGGCTAATGCAGAGAGGAAACAAGGTGGAGGAAAGTTCCAGCTCTCATAGGAACTTATAGATCGAGAACTCAGTTTAGCTTGAAGACAGCACCAGGCCATTCATGAGGGATCTGCCTGCATGACCTAAATGTTTCTCATGTGGTCCCCCCTCAGACATTGGTGATCAGATTTCATCATGAGGTTTGAAGGGTCAAAGATCTAGACCATAACACTGGTCAATCCTTGGCATGTCTCTTTTCTCTACTCCTATATTCCCATCTCTTCAATTAAGAACATTCTTTCTTAGGCAGTGCCTGTGGCTCAGTGAGTAGGGCACTGGCCCCATATACCGAGGGTGGCTGGTTTGAACCCAGCCCCGGCCAAACTGCAACAACAACAAAAAAAATAGCTGGACATTGTGGCAGATCCCTGTAGTCCCAGCTACTCGGGAGGCTGAGGCAAGAGAATCGCCTACGCCAAGAGCTGGAGGTTACTGTGAGCCGTGATGCCACGGCACTACCAAGGGCGACAAATGAGATTCTGTCTAAAACAAGAACATTCTTTCTCTTTTTGAAGCTATTATTTTCTGAGCATTTACAGTGTGCCAGATAGGGTGCTAGGTGCTTCTTAAGGGTAGAAGTTAAGGGTGGTGCCTATAGTTCAGTGAGTAGGGTGCCAGCCACATATATCCACCGTGACATAGTGAGACTCTGTCTCAAAAAAAGAAAGAGTAAAAGCCAAGTGGCTATAACAAAAAGACCCCAAATATAAGGCTCAGAGAAGATAGAAGTTTGTTTATCTTATATAACAGTACAGGCTGGTGGCAACTCTGTTCCATGTGGTCATTCAGGGTCCCAGCCTCTTCCTTACTCACTGCTTTGCCATCTCATGGGGCAGGATTTCTTTAAGTCTACGGTGTTGACATTTTGGGCTGGATAGGTCTTTTTTTTCCATTTACTTATTTATTTTTTTGAGACAGAGCCTCAAACTGTCGCCTTGGGTAGAGTGCAAACTGTCATAGCTCACAGCAACCTCCAACTCTTGGGCTCAAGCCTTTCTCCTGCCTCTGCCTCCCAAGCAGCTGGGACTACAGGCGCCTGCCACAACACCCAGCTATTTTTTTGGTTGCAGCCATCATTGTTGTTTGGCGGGCCCGGGCTGGATTTGAACCCACTAGTTCAGGTGTATGTGGCTGGCGCCTTAGCCGCTTGAGCCACAGGCGCCGAGCCTTTTCCATTTTTATTTTATTTGTACACATTCATGGGGGTCCAAGTGCAGTTTTGTTATACTGATAATGCACTGTGGTGAAGTCAGGGTCTTCATGTCACCAGAGCAACACACATTGTGTCCACCACCATGCAACCTCACATCACCCACCACCCCCACCACCCTCCTACATTGTCTGTCGTCTACACTCTGCCTCCATGTGTGCAATAGTTAGCTCCTGCTTCTGAGAACATGCTGTGTCTGTCTTCTGTGTTTGAGCCATTTTACTTAAGACAGTGGCTTCCAGTTCCAGCCATGTTGTTGCAAAGGACATTTCATTCTTTTTTATAGCTGAATAGTATTCTATCTTGTATATATATCACTTTTGTTTTTTTGAGGCAGAGTCTTACTATGTCACCCTTGGTAGAGTGCCATGGCATCACAGCTCACAGCAACCTCAAACTCTTGGGCTTAAGTGATTCTCTTGCCTCAGCCTCCTATGTATGTGGCTGGCACCCTAACTGCTGAGCTACAGGTGCCGAGCCTATATCACATTTTTTTTTATCCAGTCCTCTGTTGATGGACATTTAGGTTGATTCCATGTCTTTATTATTGTGAATAGTACTGCAGTAAACACTATGAGAACAGGTTTTGTTTTTTTTTTTGCAATTTGTGGCCAGGGCCAGGTTTGAACCCCCCACCTCCAGTATATGGGGCCAGCACCCCACTCCTTTGAGCCATAGGTGCTGCCCTTGCAGTTATCTTTTTATTTTTTTTATTTATTTATTTTTTTTACTTGGAAAAAGCTTTTATTTATTTATTTATTTATTTATTTTTTTTTTTTTTTTTTATTGTGGAGAAGGGGCAGGGAAATAAGGCGGGGGAAGAGGTGAGTGACAGGGTCGGGCCAGTGGCATGGTACCACATTGGCTGTATCTAGGTAGAGGCAGTTTCAGGCCGGGCCTTGCTTTTTTAAGACTTATTGTTAGATTTGCTTCAGGGTTGTCTCTCTCTCTATATATATGCATATTTTTTTCTCCCTTGAACTACTTTGAAGTGAGTTGCAGAGTGTTTGGCACTTTATCCCTAAATAAATACTTCAAATACAGCATTGCAAATGGACCTTTGTAAAGCCACACTTCTATCCTGCCACCTAAGAAAATAAACAGTAAATCTGATCTTTTGCCTGCATACAAAATTCCTCACTCGTCCCATGTGAAATAAATCCAGGATCCAGTCAAGATACACATATTAGCCGGGTGGGGTGGCTCACACCTGTAATCTCAGCACTTGGGAGGCTGAGGCAGGTGGATTGCCTGAGCTCACAGGTTCAAGACCAGCCTGAACCAGAGCAAGACCGTGTCTCTAAAATATAGCCTGGCATTGTGGTGGGTACCTGTAGTCCCAGCTACTTGGGAGGTTGAGGCAAGGGGATCAGTTGAACCCAAGAGTTTTTTTTTTTGTTTTTTTTTTTTAAGAGACAGGGTCTTTGTTGCCCACAGTAGAGTGCTGTGGTGTCACAGCTCACAGCAACCTCCAGCTCTTGGGTTTAGGCAGTTCTCTTGCCTAGCCTCCTGAGTAGCTGGGACTACAGGCACCCGCCACAACGCCCGGCTATTTTTTGGTTGCAGCCATCATTGTTGTTTGGCGGGCCCTGGGCTAGATTCGAACCTGCCAGCTCAGCTGTATGTGGCTGGCACCTTGGCTGTTTGAGCCACAGGTGCCTTAGCCACGCCCGGCTATTTTTTGTTACAGTTTGGCCAGACCCGAGTTTGAACCCGCCACCCTTGGTATAATGGGGCCGGCACCCTACCCACTGAGCCATAGGCACTGCCCTGAACCCAAGAGTTTGAAGTTGCTATGAGCTGTGATGCAACAGCACTCTACCAAGAATGACTAAGTTTGACTGTCTCCAAAAAAAAAAAAAAAAAAAAAATGCAGGTATTAAATTTTGTCCTGGTCTATTTAGAACAGTCACCTTGTGCTAGGGATCTCAGCATTTAGAGAGATCAGGCCAGTTGTCTTGTATAGGGTCCCACATTCTAGATTTGTTTCTTTTCATGGCCCCCATATTTCCTGCAAATTGAAAGTAGATCAAGAGCAGTGATGCCGGGCAGTGCCTGTTACTCAAAGGAGTAGGGCACCAGCCCCATATGCCGGATGTGGTGGGTTCAAACTCAGTCCCAGCCAAAAACTGCAAAAAAAAAAAGCAATGATGTCCAATAGGTATATAATACATAAAATGAGACATATATGTCATTTCAGTTTTTCCTTGTAGCCATGTGGGGTGGGGGGCAGGAAGCAGATGAAATTAATTTCAATAATATCTTTTATTTAATAGATTTCTTTATTGTTTACAATGTATTATTTAGTTAATATATTTAATACATTTGATTATATCCAAAATACTATCATTTTAATATGCAATTGTTATTTATGCATAATTTTCAATATCCAGTGTTTATTTTACTTTTTTTTTTTTTTTTTTTTTTTAAGAGACATAGAGTCTTGTTCTTTTACCTAGGCTGGAGTGCAGTGATATGATCATAACTTCATTGTAATCTTCTGGCCTCAAGCAGTTCTCCCACCGTGGCCTACACAAAGTGATAGGATTTATAGGTGTGAGCCACCATACCCATGTATTTTACATTGAATAGACAAGCCACATTTCCAGTACTAGAGAGCATGGGGCGAAAAGCTTGAACCAACTCAGTATTGGCGTTTTTGGTAGGAACACTTGGGGGCGTAGCGCATAACTTTAAACCATGGGGATTGCTCAAGTCTGAATCTGCTCTTCTTCTTTTTCAGGCTCTGGGTGCTCTAGAATGGAGCAGGTGTGCAGAGGGTGAGGACCCAGCTCTGGAACCAAGTCATTTGCTTCCTTACTTAGCAAGACTATCAGCTTGAGCAAACTCGGACCTGGGATGAGGATGTCTGTGGCCCTCTTGCTGCTGTTCCCTCTTTGGGGGAGAACCTTATTCCTTCTATTCTCTGTGGCTGTGGCTCAGTCTCGCTGGCCCAGTGAACCTTCAGAGGCCATCAGGGACTGGGAGAACCACCTCGAGGCATCCATGCACTCAGTGCTCTCAGACCTCCATGCGGCTGTTCCCACAGTGGTTGGCATTCCTGATGGCACAGCTGTTGTTGGGCGCTCATTTCAAGTGACCATTCCAACAGATTTAATTTCCTCCAATGGAGAAGTCATCAAGGTGAGAGAATATAAAGCATAAAAGAGGAAGAATTCTCATCTTCCAACTTAGTTTTGATGTTTTTTCCTTCTCAGTTTTAAACTCTAGCAATTCTGAGCTCAGTTCTTCCAGTACCTGGTAAGTGCCTGGGAGGAGAGGGACAGCCACTGATGTTCACAAGATTTCCATGTATCTTGAATAGCATCCTATACTTTATTCTTGCTCCCATTCTGAGGGTGTCACCATGAAAAAGTCTTTGCTTTGTCTTTTGGAAGATCTCCTGGTCACTGATTTAGAGATTGGTGGAAGGGACTGTCATGTGTATAGCAAAAGGTTTCATGAACCATGGAGTTAAACTCAAGAAATACAGAACTTTTGTGGTGTGAACATATTCTTTAAAATAAGATGTAAATAAATATAGGAGTTCCATTCTTAATTTGGTTATTCATGTTTACTGATCTTTAAGTCACTTACGAATCAAATTATACCCAAACTTTAGCCTTGTTCCATATCCTTTTGGGGAAGCAATCCAGAGAACAAAGGGATCTGTGTACAGAAAAGTGTTTTTGGACGACTCAGGATGAAATCAGGTAAAACAGGAAGCTTTTGTGTGAAGAAGCAATATCCCTGTGAGGTTGTGGAACCTTGGACTTCCCCTAGAATTCTGGGCAGGATGCACCCCTCAATTTAACTTTTCCGAAGATGGAAAATGGTGGCAGCACCCAGTTAGGGTAAGGGGCCTCTTTCAAAGCAATTCAGGATATGGTACATGTGTAGCTCAGGAGATTGTGGACCGTGCTATGACAGAGATCAAAGGTCATCTGCTGGAGGCCTTACAAAAGGTGGGAGGATTATCTGTAGGAAGTTTTCTGTAACCTGGAAGGACTGTTTCAACAGAACCAAAAACACAAGGGGAATTTTCTTCTTTACTTAATGAATGTCCAGATCCACCAGAGCCAGAGAAAGACTAAGAAGTCCTTAAGAATAGTTAGACCTGGCTTGGTGCCTGTAGCACAGTGGTTATGGTACCAGACACATACACCGAGGGTGGCCTGTTAGAACATGTGTTGTGGCGGGTGCCTGTAGTCCCAGCTATTGGGGAGGCTGAGGCAAGAGAATGGCTTAAGTCCAAGAGTTGGAGGTTGCTATTGAGCTGTGATGCCATGGCACTCTACCAAGGGCAACATGGTGAGATTCTGTCTCCAAAAAAAAAAGAGAGAGAGAGAATAGTTAGACCTGTTGGAGGTAGAGGACGTCTTACACATACTATTCTATTCTTTACTTAAATGAGTGTTTTAAATCCTTACCCCCAAGACTTAATGAGTGTTCATTCTCTGAGGTAGAGAAAGACTAACAACTTTACTGTGGATACTGAAACTGAAATGTGAATTTTGTGTGATTTTTTTTTTTTTTTTTTAAAGAGACAGTCTTACTTTGTTACTCTTGGTAGAGTGCTGTGGCAGCACAGCTCACAGCAACCTCCAGCTCTTGGGCTTAGGTGATTGTCTTGCCTCAGCTTCCCAAGTAGCTGGGACTATAGGCACCCGCCACAACACCTGGCTATTTTTTGTTGTAGTTTGGCCAGGGCTAGGTTTGAACCCACCACCCTCCGTATGTGGGGCTGGCGCCCTACTCACTGAGCCAGCGCTGCTCAATTTCATATAATTTTTACATGTCAAAAAAAGTGAAACTCTGTCTCTGGAAAAAAAAAAAATACTGTTCTTTTGGCAGCGCAGTGGCTCACGTCTATAATCCTAGCACTCTGGGAGGCTGAGGTGGGCGGATTGCCTGAGTTCATAGGTTTGAGACTAGCCTGAGCCAGAGCGAGACCCTGCCTCTACAAATAGCTGGGTGTTGTGTCAAGTGCCTGAAGTCTCATCTACTTGGGAGGCTGAGGCAAAAGGATCTCTTGAGCTTAAGAGAGGTATGATGCTGTGAGGTATGATGCCATGGCGTGACAAAGTGAATCTCGGTCTCCTGAGGGTGACAAAGTGAATCTCGGTCTCAAAAAAGAAAGAAAGAAAGAAATACTATTCTTCTATCATTTTTTCAATTACTTGAAAATACAAAATTAGGTAGTCGGCCAGATTTGGCTCTCCGGGATGCTTCATTGACTCCTGCCCTGTAGCGTTCTTTCCCTAGAGGTATGGCTTAGATCGTGAACTAAAAATATTCTAAGATCTATACTTTGTCATGGTAGTTGTGGTAGTTTTTGTATCTTCTCTATTGATGTGTGTTTTTTTTTTGTGTGTGTGTGTGTGTTTTTTTTCCCCCCCCAGACAGTCTCACTATGTCACCCTTGGTAGAGTGCTGTGGTCTCACAACTCACAGCAACCTCAAACTCTTGAGCTTAAGCGATTCTCTTGCCTAACCCTCCTAGATAGTTGGGACTACAGGCACCCGCCACAATGCCCAGGCTGTTGTAGTTGTCATTGTTTAGCTGGCCTGGGCCCTATTCAAACCCGGCTCCCTCAGTGTGTGTGGCTGGCGCCGTAACCACTGTGCTACAGGCACCAAGCCTCTATTGATGTGTTTAAACCACCAAACTTAGTGATTGAAGACAACCCAGCTTGTTGTCTTGCTCAAAATTTTGTGGTCAGGAATTCAGGGGTTCAAGACTTGTCTGGGAATCTTTTTTTTTTTTTTTTTTGAGACAGAGTCTCACTATGTCGCCTTGGGTAGAGTGTCATGGCGTCATAGCTTATAGCAATCTCAAACTCTTAGGCTCAAGTGATACTCTTGCCCCAGGTGTGTGCCTGTACTTCCAACTACCACAATGCCCAGCTATTTTTAGAGATGGGGTCTCTTGTTCAGTCTGGTCTCAAATTCCTGAGCTTAGGCAATCTACCCACCTCAGCCTCCCAGAGTGCTAGTTATCTGGGAATCTTAATCTCTGTTTCACATGGCACTAGCTAGAGTGACTCATACAGGGCTGGATCAACTTCCAAGGTGGCTCATTCATGGTTGACGAATTGATGCTGCATGTTGACCAGGAGCTTAGCTGGGGCTGTTGGTCAAGGTCCTTGGTTCCTCTCCATGGGCTGGGTAGTTAGTGTCCTTATCACACAACAGCTAGGTTTTAAGATTTCCAAGAAACAGGAAAGGAAACTGCCAGTGTCTTAAGGCCTAGGTTTGAAAACTTGCACAGTAATACTTCCACTGAACTCCATTGGTTGAAGCACATGTGGGCTCTGGTGCATCCTTAACAGCTTGTCCCTCTTTGACCCATGAACCCTAAGCACCTAGATTGGAAATAGCCATGAATTCTATGCTACTCTTCCCTTAGAGAGGTAAGTATGTCTTTGTCCCTCCTCCTTGAATCTGGGTGGACCTACATTTTGCCTGTACCCTCTTTGTGCTCCCTTCCTTTTCCTGTGGGCTTCCTTCTTTTTAGGTCATGGCTTGTTTTCAGGGTGGCTTTGTGATCTCAGGGACAGCCATACTTCTAAAGATCCTGGCCATGTATCAGCTCGCTTCCAAAGAGCTCTTTCTAGTTTATGGAGCCTTTGTTTAAGGTTTCCTTGCAATCTTCATAGTACCCTAGCAAGCCAAATGTTAGTCTGACCATTAAATAAAGAGTGGCGATTCTATAGAGTATATGTCTTCAGATTTGATCCTCTGAATGTCCAAATTCTGCATTGGTTGCCTTTGTTGCAGTGGCCATTGGAATGTTTTACATGGATTAATCTTTATTAGAAATGCCTTGAACTGATACAGCAAGCAGATACTTGCTGTGTCTGGCAGAGAGAAAGTTAACAGGCTTATTCGTGAGGGAGTAAAAGAGATTTTTCTTGGGAAACAGGATTTTATCTGAGCATATTTATCTGTGGAAAGCAGATCATTTAGTAACTGCGGAGCCTATAGAAAAACAGATAAAGTTGTGTAACTCTTCATCTCAGTCTTAACTATCAGGGATGTGTGGCTTGGGAGCTAGAAAGTCAGGAAACCTAACTTTGTTCCTAGGGCTTTGGTTTCCCCATCTGTGAAACAAGATTGCAAAAGTGTTCTGTTAAAGGTGTTTGGTTCCCCCCCCCCCCCCCCCTTTTGTGAAAAAGAAAGCTTGCCTTAGCTTCCTAAGAAACTGGGACTATAGACACATGCCACCACACTGAACTAATTTTTTTAAATGTTTTGTAGTGATGGATCTTGCTCTGTTGCTTAGGCTGGTCTCGAATTCCTGTCTTCAAGCTCTCCTCTTGGCTTCCTAAAGTGCTAGGATTACATGTGTGAGCTACCATACCTGGCCTAAAGGAGTTATTTTCTTTTTTCTTATTATTATACTAATGATGATGCTTAAGTGTGCATTATAGAAAATATAGAAAGGGGAAAAGAAAATCTCTTGTGGTTTCTACCACCCAGAGTAGTCTTTCATCATTTTCTTTGCTCATTAAGAGGTATCCTTGCCATACAAACAGAGAGACATCTTTACAGACCTGGGATCATACTAGACATAATTTTTTAACCTTTATCTATTCACTGTTAACTTGAGTTTTTTTCCTATAGTCATTACACTTTCTTTGGGAATGTAACTTAATAGCTGCCAAATGTTCTTATGTAAGGAATATTTCAGATATTGGTCCCAAGTATGCATGTTGGGTTAACTCTCAAATCATATCCAGGGCCTATCACTACTGCCTTGATTCAGTCTACTGCTTCCTCAGTCTCTTCCTAAGCCCTTCTGCCTTCATTCTTTTTTTTTTTTTTTTTTTTTTTTGAGACAGAGTCTCATTCTGTTAAACCAGGTTAGAAACCTCCTGCAACAAGCTCCCGAGTTCATGTGGTAACTCCTATTCTCCTGCCTCAGCCACTCGAATAGCTGGAATTATAGGCACCCGCCACAACACCCAGTTAATTTTTCTGTTTTTAGTAGAGAGGGGATCTCTCTGGTTCAGGTTGGTCTTGAACTCCACATCTTAAGTGATCCTCTTGCCTTAGCCTTTCAGAGTGCTAGGATTACAGGCTTGAGCTACTATGCTTAGCTCCTGCCCTCATTCTTGACCCCTCAGTTTGTTCTCACATTGAGGTAAAAGACATTTTTATCTTTATAAAGTTTTAATCTACTTAGAATCACTCAGAACTGAGCTGTACTTAGGATCAAACCCTGTGTGATCTAGTCTTTGGCCTCTTCTCTCTCTCTCCCCATCTTGTCCCAGCCACAATGGCCCCTTTATGCCCTGTGATCATGCCTAGCTTAGGGCCCATCCCAAGCCTTTGGCTCTTTCCTCTTCAGATGTGAGTTTAGCCACCCTTTTTATGCTCATTGTGAACATCATTTAGAATATTAGAGCCCTTTCCCACCACAGAGTCCTATATTATCTTAGCAAATGCCTGTACTTGAAATTCTTGCTTTTTGTTAGTCTGCATGTTGCACCCCATCACATACTGGGTCCTCCAATGTTTGTGGGCTGGTAGGGGGAATAAAGACCCATCCGGCACTTTCAAACCTGTTTTCACTTGTCAAAGACTGCCTGGCTATATGCTGGGAGGAATGCCAGACTGTGCTGGGGCAACAAGGGACTAAACTCACCTGATGTTTCAACAGTGTCCCTAAAGCCCTGTGGCACACATACTTTCAAACTTGACTTTTTGTTATGTTTTGACATTGGAAGGTGATTTTATCCTATCACAGTGATTCTTAGCTGTGTGTTTATTGATCCATTATTAGTACAGACTGACTGCTGATATTCAATCATTTATAATTTATTTGTTTTTTTTTTTTTTTTTTTAGAGACAGAGTCTCACTTTGTCGTCCTCGGTAGAGTGCCATGGTGTCACAGCTCACAGCAACCTTCAGCTCTTAGGCTTAGGTGATTCTCTTGCCTCAGCCTCCCAAGTAGCTGGGATTATAGGCACCCGCCACAACGCCTGGCTATTTTTGTTGTTGTTGCAATTTGGCTAGGGCCGGGTTTGAACCTGCCAACACAGGCGCCTCCCTTGTTCTTAATTTTTGATGTTCGGATTGTCACAAATTTGATCACTGATAGTCCTTTGAGTTGGTTCCTGTGTTTTTGTGATGTGCCACTGCCAATATTTTAAGCACTTTCTTACCTTTTCTTTTGTTTTCTTTTTTTTCCTGACACAGAGTCTTACTCTGTCACCTAGACCTAGCTCAGGCTTACTCTGTCGCCTAGGCCTAACCTCGAACTCCTGGGTGCAAGCAATTTTCCTTCTCAGTAAGTGGGACTGTTTGGACTACAAGCACCCATCACAAAGACTGGCTGATCTTTTCTGTTTTTAGTAGAGAGTGGGGTCTCACCCTTGCTCAGGCTGGTCTTGAACTCCTGAGCTCAAGGGATTCTCCTACCTCAGCCTCTCAGACTGCTAGGATTATAGGCATGAGCCACTGCATCAGGCTAGTACTTCCTTACTTTTTGGCTCATTTTATATTCACCCTCCTTCAATCCTTTCTTCAAAGAGTCTGATTCTTTTGATGGTGAATGTTACTGAAGATCAGATCTGGGTACTGAGTGAGGTCATTGCTATTGGGCCCTTCGGCATTAAATGTGGCTTCCTTTTTAAATGACAGAGTGGTAATTAAGTGACTTTTCCAGACCACATAGTTTATATGGGCACCCAAGATACTTTCTGGTGGTACAAAGAAAGTGATGCCTGGGTCATAGGGTATCTATAGTTCCCTACTTAGCATTCTAAGTACTTGGCATGGGGCCTGTTTCAAAGTAGGTGCCCAACTAAAGTCTACTGTGTGATGAAACATTAATAGAAATGGAGAAACAAGGGGAGCATTTGTTGGTGATGATGGATTGTGGAGCTCCATATAGGAAATTTGAGAAGAAATTGTTGGGAGGATGTAGAATTGGGGTCTTAGCAGAGAGCGGCCACTGCCAACTCATGACAGCGTTGTCAGTTTGAGTAAAGGTAAATGGAGAGAGAAGTGGGCCCATGGATGGCTATTAAGGATGTCTTCCCTAGGGACCAGAGAAGGAAAAAGTGGGTGGGGAACTGAGGCAGGAGATATTGGGTCTGGCCTGGCTTCCCCCTAATTCACAGGTAAGGGTTGTTCTTTTAGCCTGTGCAGACATGGCTGAGTTGCTTAATGAGGACTCAACAGGTGGAGAGCATGCTTTGTCCTGAGTTCTGGTGAGATGAGAAGGTATGATTGTTATACTTGCTGACTGGTTAGGGTGTGTGCATGTGGGTTGATGATGGAATAATCCAGTGTTTACAAAACACTTGAGTACTGGTCTGTTGAAGGGATAGAAAGTTAAGGTCTCATTCTAAGTAAACTGTGTTGGCTGCCTGCAAAACATGTGTTTTGACTTGTATGAATTACTTTTTTAAGAGGTCATGGCTACTCTGGATGTCCTAATGGCACAGGATGTGCTGCTTGGTGTCAGCCAGGAGGGTACGTTGGTAACATCAGCTCCTAAAGCAAGAGCTTCCTTATATTTTATGTGTGTGTATACTTTATACAGCAGTCTACAGGAGAACGATGAAGGGACCTGCTGCCTGGAGGATATAGCCCTGAGATCTTGGATCCTCTGCTCTGATACCCTTTCTTTCTCTTTCTTCCTTTATTCCTAAAGAGGTCGGGTCTTAATGTCACCCATGTCGGAGTGGTGTGATAGCAGCTCACTGCAGCCTCAGACTCCTAGGCTCAAGGGATCTTCTTACCTCAACCTCCCAAAGTGCTGGGTTTATAGGCATAAACCACTGCACTTGGCCTGATCACCTTTCTTTCTTTCTTCACTTTGTCACCCTCGGTAGAGTGCAGTGGCGTCACAGCTCACAGCAACCTCCAGCTCTTGGGCTTAGGAGACTCTCTTGCCTCAGCATCCTGAATAGTTGGGACTACAGGCACCTGCCACAATGCCCAGCTATTTTTTTGTTGCAATTTGGCTGGGGCTGGGTTTGAACCTGCCACTCTGGGTATATGGGACCCGTGCCCTACTCTCTGAGCCACAGGCACCGCCCAGTTGATCACCTTTCATGTTCTGACAGCCTTTGTCCGGTCTTAGTCTGGCTGGTACTTATTTATTCTGTTTTTCTCTAGCTCTGCCTTGAGAATAAATTTGTAGTTATCTTCCCCTAACTTAATTCCCAAATAGACTCTTTTGACCAGACATTATGAGAGGGGCTATATAGGCTGCTTCTAGGTCCTTGTGGCTAGCTAGCCTTTCTGAGAATCCAGGGTCATGGGGATACCCTAAAGCAAATGATCTTGGTGTATACCCCCTTAAATCACACTGGATGCACAGAACTCATCTGGGTCTTAACTATCTTTTCCTCTCATAGCTAGCTGCTTTTAGATCTGAGAACACCCTTTTTCCTTATCAGGAGCTATGGCAGTGGGTCCTGCCAAAGCTGACTTGGGTTTTCCTTGGTAGGTTCTAGCCTGCTCTGGGCTGGCCACAGTATAAACCACCCATCTTAACTATTGCCACAGTATAAACTGCCCACCCTGACTCTTGCTTCCCTTGGGATTGGTGCCAGCTCACTTGACTCTTGATTTGAGTGAGTGTTGGACTGGCTGAGGAATGTGATTAAATGCCTGGAAATGTTCTGATCTCTCCCCTTTAGGGTGGTCTTTGCATCTCATGAAATGACTAGACTGCTCCTTAGAATGTCTTATTTTGGTAGAGCCTTTTGAAGATGGCTTTTCATCTTGCTTTCCCTCAGCCTCCTTGTCTACAGACAATGTGGGCTTTCCCTCAGCCCAAGATGTCGGCAGGCTGGGAGCAGTCCTTCCTGGGACTGTGCTCTCAGCTGCTGGCTTGGGCCCCCAGTTGTTCTCCTGAGAACAATGGGCACTCTCTTTGGCTGGGAAGGGGAGTTCATGAAAGGAGCATTTTTCTGGATGCTTGAGAGCTTTGTAGCAACCGCGCCTGTATGATGAACTACAGTTTCTTCCTGCCTTGAGTGGGTGTTCCCTTGTTCTGAATGGACTCATTGTGAACACAGCACACCGGGAAATGCCGGTTGGCAAAGGAAGGCATCTTTGGGGGTAGACTGTTAGAATGGCATTTGCTCAGACTCATGAACTCATATATTTATTGAAAATATAGGCTTCTATGTTTAAAGAAAAGTTACTGACAAGGATTAAAAGAGAGTATGACACTGTGAAATAGATAGCTTGGAAATGAAAGACAGATTTTCAGAATTTTTTCGGTGGCTGCAACTATATTATGTTGCCCCTTATTTTGCGGGGGATGGGCAGCATTTTTTTTTTTTTTTTTTTTGTTTTGGAGATAGAGTCTCACTGTGTTGCCCTTGGCACCTTGGCAAAGTGCTGAAAACCCATGCCCCTCAGTGTTTTCATCCACTCTTGGCAGACAAGTCTTGATAGACATGCAACTCCCTGAGGGTGCCTAGCCTTGGACTTATTTCCCTATAGGATCCTGGCTTCCCCTTGCCTGTAGCCTCTCCAGTTAACTTAGATGATTTGAGCTTTTGCTTTGAGATAGGAATGGGGAGACAAGACCCCACTGGACAGTGGGTCCAAGGCCAGTTGAGGACTGGGGATTGGTGCCTACACATGCCCTGGGCCCATTGTGCAGCAGCCTTACATTGTTTCCTGTGTCCTCCCACAGATGATAGGAGCTGGTGGAACCCAGCACTGGTGGAGAGTCCATTAGGTCCCTGGCTTATAACCATATAAGCATGGGATTGGTTCCTCCATTTTGTAGATGAAGACACTTAGGGTAAGGTCAAACCTCAGCCTGCCTGGAGCTGGGATTCATAGTTAGAAATGAAGCTTCGTGGCTGGGCATGGTGGCTCACACCTTTAGTCCCAGCACTATGGGAGGCCGAGGTGGGTGGATTGCCTGAGCTCAGAGGTTCAAGACCAGTATGAGCAGCAGTGAGCCAGAGTAAGACCCCAACTCTACTAATATCAAAAACAGCCGGACATTGTGGTGGGTGTCTGTAATCCCAGATACTGGGGAGGCAACAGGACAGAGCATCGCCAGAGGAAGAAGAAAATGAACAGCAACAAAAAAGAGTACTTCATACAAAGAAGAATGAACAAGCAAGCTGAAATTAAAAAATAAAAAAAGAAAGAAAGAAAGAAATGAAGCTTCTCATGTGATTGGCTGTGCTTTTTTTCTTTTCTTTCTTTCTTTCTTTTTTTTGAGACAGAGTCTAACATTGTCACCCTCAGTAGAGTGCTGTGGATCATAGCTCACAGCAATCTCCTATTCTTGGGCTTAAGTGATTCTTTTGCCTTAGCCCAAGAGTTTGAGGTTGCTGTGAGCTATGATGCCACGGCACTATACCAAGGGTGACTCTGTCTCAAAGAAAAGAAAGAAAAAAAATTTAAAGCTGAGTGTTAGGGGAGTAATCCAGAATTCTTATGAGCTGAGACACTCCTGTTTTGTCAGGGCTGAGCAGGTATTTCCTCTCCCAACACCTCTGCAGTGAACTACACCCTGAGCTGAGTGCCTTCAAGAGGGAGGGACTGCTAGACAAATCCTTCAGGAACTATGTACACTGCCAGTCCTTCAAGTATATTCATATTTCCTGGGTCAGGGCTTTCCCCAAATGGCTTGAATACAGAGATGTTGGTATGGTCAATATAACTGTGACTTGGCCAGGTTCCTTGTGAAAATCTGGGTTTTTTTTTTTGTTTTTATTGTTGTTTTTGTTGTGAGTTTTTTTTTTTGTTGTTTGTTTGGCTGGGGCTGGGTTTGAACCTGCCACCTCCGGCATATGGGACTGGTGCCCTACCCCTTTGAGCCACAGGTGCTGCCTATCAGGTTTGTTTTGTTTCCTTTAGCCTTTCTATTAAAATGAATCATTGCTACTCAAAGAGCTGCTGGGCCTGACATTCCTAGTACCAAGGTGCCTGGAGATGCAGGGGTTTTAGAGTGTTGAGGTTAGTATCTTTTCTTCCTATTTGAGGAGTACTCATTGACCCAAGGGAGACATGTGTTTTGGTGCTGTAGATCCAGGTTGGACGCCTGTCTTGCAACCAGTTAATGGTCAGGACTTAGGACCTTGAGGAGCTAGAATCTACAGAGGGGAAAGTAAGTATAAATTGGCAAGTTTTGTTTATGTTTCTCTGACATGGCTTGCCTCAAAGCCATGGGTAAACTTTACATGGCTGTAAAGACCATGTGTAGGAGATAGCGAAAGAATTTGTTTTCAGTAATGAAAGTAAAGCTACCAATTCTCAACTCCCATTTCCCGATTTGAAATTAAGGGTTATAAATTGCTTTGGTAAAACCTGTTAATTACTTGTGTTACATGATATTAACATGTTATAATGTTACTTGGCATAGTTAAAATAAGTGTATGGTTTCCAGTGCTGGCTGTGTGGGAGCCTTGATTGTAGAGAAGGCTGAGTTCTATAGCGGTGGTTCTCAACCTTCCTAATGCTGCAGCCCTTTAATATAGTTCCTATGGGTCGCAACTCACAGGTTGAGAACCGCTGTTCTATAGGAAATGTTTCACAGCAGATCTTTAGCTGTTGGGGTTGGCAGGAGAGGAAGTGAGTCAGGCTGGGAAGTTTTGAGGAGGCAGGGCTCTCCTCTGTTTTTTATTTTAGAAAGTACCCTTGTGGGTGGTGCCTGTGGCTCAAAGGGGTGGGGCGCTAGCCCCATGTGAAAACTGAAGGAAAAAAAAAAAGTACTCTTGTGTACTTTTTGGAGATGGACTTACAGAAGCATCAGCCCATTCATTCATCTATGCTAATGAAGCACACACGGCTGGGCCCAGTCCAAGTGTCCTAGCTACTCAGGAATGTCCCATGGGTTTGGCCAGCCAGTTGCCATCACCTCTGGAGCCTTTCCTAGTCTCTACCAGCCCTCTTCACTCTCCATTGCAAGTGGCTTCTCTGTGGCTGGCCTTACCCATTGCTTCATTCCAGGCCTGCCTTCTCACCTTCCTCTGCCATATAAGCTCACATCCCATTTGTAGTCATTGGATGGAGTGGGGTTAGGAAACCCCCTCAGGTAGCAGAAGACCTGAGTCTAGGCCCTAATTCACTTCTTTTTCTGAGGACCCCTATTCCTATTCTATTTCTGTAAAACATTTTGTGATTCTATGAACACTCCATTTGAACCTAGCATCTTTGTTTTATGTATTTTACAAAACAAGAGCATTCAGCCTTTGCTTCTTACGTTCACATGTGGATGTGGCAATTTTTATATCTAACATAAGTGAATTGAAAAAATTTAAAGCATAGGTTTTTCACCCAAAACATTTGAAATGTGTATTATTTTTGTAACTAAAAAAGATTTTGAAGGACAAATTTTATCTAGTGTTTTTCATGGATTTGAAAATACCCATGTTTGGGGGCAGTGCCTGTGGTTCAGTGAGTAGGGTGCTGGCCCTGTATACCGAGGGTGGTGGGTTCAAATGCAGACCCAGCCAAATTGCAACAAAAAAGCCAGGCATTGTGGCAGGCGCCTGTAGTCCCAGCTACTTGGGAGGCTGAGGCAAGAGAATTGCCTAACCCCAGGAGTTAAGAGGTTGCTGTGAGCTGTGTAACATCATAGTCACTCTACTGAGGACAATAAAATGAGACTGTCTCTACTAAAAAAATAAGAAGAAGAAAAGAAAAGAAGAAATAGCCGGGCATTGTGGCGGGCGCCTGTAATCCCAGCAACTTGGGAGGTGGAGGCAGGCTTGAGCCCAGGAATTGGAGGTAGCTGTGAGCTATGATGTTACAGCACTCTACCCAGGGAGACAGCTTGAGGCTCTGTCTCAAAAAAAGAAAAAGAAAAACTGAGGCAAGAGGATCTCTTTGCTCTTTTTTTTTTATTTTTTGAGACAGAGTCCCACCCTATGCCCCTGAGCAGAGTGCAGTGGCATCGTAGCTCACTGCAACCTCAGATTCAGGCTGTGGGCATCCTGCTGCCTCAGCCTCCAGAAGCCGCTGGGATTACAGCTGCTTGCTGCAGTACCTGGCTGGGTTTTTCCATTTTTTCATGAGTCAGGGTCTCACTCTCACTCAGGGAAGTCTGGAACTCCTGAGCTCAAGCAGTTCTCCCTCCTCAGCTTCCCACAATACTGGGATTACAGGCGTGAGCCACCACGCCTGGCAATACTAACTCTTACTAATGTAGTCTTAAGGGTTTTTTTCTGGAGATGGTTTAAAAGAAATAAAGTATCCACTGTCTCATAAAGTTGCTGCCTGGACACTTAGGTCCTGGCTAGGAGTATCAGGTATATGCCTGGGGTTTCCTTCCACGGGTACTTTAGGCTTTTGGCAGGAGGAAGCTCAGGAACTGAAGCCACTGGGGAACCCAGCAGTCTGGCTTTAGCTTATCCTGTCACAAGGAAGAAAGCATTTTAGTTTCCTTTCACTGATAAGCACTGGCTATGAAGCGGAAGGGCTGAAGCTGGTAGTGAGATGTGCTGGCCAATGTGTCTTTGGACTTGGTATAAAATAGTAGATCTGAGAATGCATTCAGGCAGACCACCTGTGGTATCCCCTTTCTTGCACTGAGGACAGGAGTAGTTATCTTCCAACTGTGAGAGGAGCCACAGTTGGGCCTGAGCAAGAGGCAGATCTTATTTTTTATTTTTTAATTTTTCAAAAAAAAATTTAAATTATTATTATTATTGGGCGGTGCCTGTGGCTCAAAGGAGTAAGGCGCCAGTCCCATATACTGGAGGTGGTGGGTTTAAACACGGCCCCAGCAAAAAAAAAAAAAATTATTATTATTATTTTGAGATAGCCTCAAGCTGTCGCCTTGGGTAGAGTGCTGTGGCATTACTGCTCACAGCAACCTCCAACTCCTGGGCTCAAGCGATTCTCTTGCCTCCGCCTCTCAAGTAGCTGGGACTATAGGCGCCTGTCACAACGCCCAGGTATTTTTTGGTTGAGGCCATCATTGTTGTTTGGTAGGCTCTGGGCTGGATTCAAACCTGCCAGCTCAGGTGTATGTGGCTGGCGCTTTAGCCGCTTGAGCCACAGGCACTGAGCATTTTATTTTATTTTATTTTATTTTTTAGACACAGAGCCTCACTTTGTTGTCCTCCGTAGAGTGCTGTGGCATCACAGCTCACAGCAACCTCTTTGGCTTAGGCGATTCTCTTGTCTCAGCCTCCCAGGTAGCTGGGACTACAGGTGCCCGCCCCAACACCTGGCTATTTTCTTTTTTGTTGTTGCAGTTTGGCTGGGGTCATGGTCGAACCCACCACCCTCGGTATATGGGGCTGGCACCCTACTCACTGAGCCACAGGCGCCGTCTGGGAAATCTTATTTCCCTTTTGTTAACAGATGGTAGAAGTTTCTATGGCAGCATTCCTTTTGATGCTCTGAACATTTACCAGTTATGTTCCTGTAGAAAAGGATTTCCACACTGAAAGAAGTGGAAGGTGCTATTGGGTGGAATAAGGAGATGAGCTCCTTAGGCTTCCTTCTGTGCTTAGGCTCCCCAAGGGCAGAAGAGAGCTCTGTATATAGTTCCTATAGACTATTGGGAGAGACCATAGCTCCTTGGGATTTGTCTGATAAACACTATTCTAGAATAATAGTTGATTTTGGTCCCTTGACCCCAAGCACAACAGTTTTTCTTGAGGTTTGAGAAACAGGGTTAATTAAAACATTAGATACAGCTAACTTTATTTTTATACAAATATGCCGCACTCCACTTGAATGTAACATGATGATTGTAAAGTGAGTCCTTTGGAGCATTGTACCAGTACCTGCATGCATCTGCACTTCTGGATAGGAAAGATATGCCAGACCAGGCATATGACCTGAGGAAAGGCATACTGTTGATGGCGGGCAAAGAAGAGAAGTCTGAGATGAAACTGGAGAGAAAGCTCAGTACCCATAGCTCAGTGGCTAGGGCGCTGGCCACATACACCCAGGCTGGTGGGTTTGAACCCAGCCCGGACCTGCTAAACAACAATGACAACTGCAACAAAAAAAATAGCCGGGTGTTGTAGTGGGCACCTGTAGTCCCAGCTGCTTGGGAGGCTGAGGTAAGACAATCCCTTAAGCCCAAGAGTTTGAGGTTGCTGTGAGCTGTGATGCTACAGCACTCTACCAAGGTCAACATAGTGAGACTCTATCTCAGAAAACAAACAAACAAAAAACTGAAGAGAAGCGCTGAGGGCTAGGATGAGACACTGGGATTTCATTCTACAGACAGTGTGTGAATAGGTGGTGGAGTGTCTCACTGTTACAAAAATACACAACGTTGGCGGTGCCTATGGCTCAGAGGGGTAGGGCGCCGGCCCCATATGCTAGAGGTGGCGGGCTCAAACCCAGCCCTGGCCAAACTGCAACAAAAAATAGCTGGGCATTGTGGCAGGCGCCTGTAGTCCCAGTACTTGGGAGGTTAAGGCAAGAGAATCACCTAAGCCCAAGAGCTAGAGGTTGCTGTGAACTGTGATACAACTGCACTCTACCAAGGGCGGCAAAGTGAAACTCTGTCTCTTAAAAAAAAAAAAAAATCCACATTGTTGGGCGGCACCTGTGGCTCAGTGAGTAGAGTGCTGACCCTATACCGAGGTTGGTGGGTTTGAACCCAGCCCCAGCCAAACTGCAACAAAAAAAATAGATGGGTGTTGTGGTAGGTGCCTGTAGCCCCAGCTACTTGGGAGGCTGAGGCAAGAGAATCACCTAAGCCCAAGAGCTGGAGGTTGCTGTGAGCTGTGACGCCATGGCACTCTACCGAGGGCAACAAAATGAAACTATCTCTCTAAAGAAAACAAAAATCCACACACTTTTTGAGTTCCATTACATCAGTTTTCTAGAATAAGATGTACCTGAATGCTAGTATTACTGTCTCCCCAGTGTGTGGCCTTGGGTGAATTATTTGCCCCCAATCTATCCCATCTTGCAGTCCCCCCTTTCTGGGGGGAGGAATTGGCTTCCCCAACAGGAATTCTGAACTATACTTCAAGCCTATCACCCAATTCAGGGTAGACTAGTGGCTAATTACTGTGACAGTTCTCAGGGTATGCAGTGACAATAGCAATTATAATTTACACTTGTCTTTTCTAGGTATCAGCTGTGGGAAAGGAAGCTTTGCCATCTTGGCTGTACTGGGATCTGGAGAGCCATACCCTGGAGGGCCTCCCCCTTGACACGGATAAGGGTGTGCATTACATCTCAGTAAGTGCTGCACGGCTGGGGGCCAACGGGAGCCATGTTCCCCAGACCTCCAGTGTGTTTTCCATTGAGGTTTATCCTGAAGACCACAGTGAGCTACAGTCTGTACGGGCAGCCTCACCAGACCCTGGTGAGCTGCTGTCATCTGCCTGTGTTGCTGATGAGCCTGTGACTATCTTGACAGTGATTTTGGATGCTGACCTCACTAAGATGACCCCAAAGCAAAGGATTGATCTCCTGCACAGGATGCGCAGGTTCTCAGAAGTGGAGCTTCACAACATGAAGTTGGTGCCTGTAGTGAATAATAGACTATTTGACATGTCGGCCTTCATGGCTGGCCCAGGAAATGCAAAAAAGGTGGTAGAGAATGGGGCCTTGCTCTCCTGGAAGCTAGGCTGTTCCCTGAACCAAAATAATGTGCCTGATATTCATGGTGTGGAGGCCCCTGCCAGGGAGGGTGCTATGTCTGCCCACCTTGGTTACCCTGTGGTGGGTTGGCACATTGCCAATAAGAAACCCTCTCTTCCCAAACGCATCCGGAGGCAGATCCATGCCACACCCACACCTGTCACCGCCATTGGGCCCCCAACCACAGCTATCCAGGAGCCACCATCCAGGATTGTGCCCACCCCAACATCTCCATCCATTGCTCCTCCTACAGAAACCATGGCTCCACCAGTCAGGGATCCTGTTCCTGGCAAGCCCACAGTCACCATTCGGACTCGTGCCATTATTCAGACCCCAACCCTAGGTCCCATCCAGCCCACTCGGGTGTCAGAAGCTGGCACCACAGTTCCTGGCCAGATTCGTCCAACCATGACTATTCCTGGTTATGTGGAACCCACTGCAGTTGTTACCCCTCCCACAACTATCACCAAGAAGCCACGAGTATCCACGCCCAAACCAGCAACGCCTTCAACTGACTCTTCAACCACCACAACTCGCAGGCCAACAAAGAAACCACGAACTCCCCGACCAGTACCCCGAGTTACCACCAAAGCTCCCATCACCAGATTGGAAACGGCCTCTCCACCTACTCGCATCCGTACCACCACGAGCGGAGTGCCCCGAGGGGGCGAACCTAATCAACGCCCAGAGCTCAAGAACCACATTGATAGGGTAGATGCTTGGGTTGGTACCTACTTTGAGGTGAAGATCCCATCAGACACTTTCTATGACAAGGAAGACACCACCACTGACAAACTAAAGCTGACCCTAAAGCTGCGGGAGCAGCAGCTGGTAGATGAGAAGTCCTGGGTACAGTTCAATAGCAATAGCCAGCTCATGTATGGCCTGCCTGACAGCAGCCATGTGGGCAAACATGAATATTTCATGCATGCCACAGATAAGGGGGGCCTATCAGCTGTGGATGCCTTCGAGATACACGTCCATAGGCGCCCTCAGGGAGATAAGGCTCCTGCGCGGTTCAAGGCTAAATTTGTGGGTGACCCAGCACCAGTGGTCAGTGACATCCACAGGAAGATTGCTTTGGTGAAGAAGCTGGCCTTTGCCTTTGGGGACCGAAATTGTAGCACTATCACCTTGCAGAATATCACCCGGGGTTCCATTGTGGTGGAATGGACCAACAACACATTGCCCCTGGAGCCCTGCCCCAAGGAGCAGATCATGGGGTTGAGCCGGCGGATTGCTGAAGATGATGGGAAACCTCGGCCTGCCTTTTCCAACGCCTTGGAGCCTGACTTTAAGGCCACGAGCATTGCTGTGACAGGCTCTGGTAGTTGTCGGCACCTACAGTTTATCCCTATGGCACCAGCCAAGAAGGTGCCCTCAGAGGTGCCACCCACAGAGGTACCAGATAGGGACCCTGAGAAGAGCAGTGAGGATGATGTCTACCTGCATACAGTCATTCCTGCTGTGGTGGTCGCAGCCATTTTGCTCATTGCCGGTATCATTGCCATGATCTGCTATCGCAAGAAGCGGAAGGGAAAGCTTACTCTTGAGGACCAGGCCACCTTCATCAAGAAGGGGGTGCCTATCATCTTTGCAGATGAACTGGACGACTCTAAGCCCCCACCCTCCTCCAGCATGCCACTCATTCTGCAGGAGGAGAAGGCTCCCTTGCCTCCTCCTGAGTATCCCAACCAGAATGTGCCCGAGACCACTCCTCTGAACCAGGACACCGTGGGAGAGTATACACCCCTTAGGGATGAGGATCCTAATGCACCTCCCTACCAGCCACCTCCGCCCTTCACAGCCCCCATGGAGGGCAAGGGCTCCCGTCCCAAGAACATGACCCCATACCGGTCACCCCCTCCCTATGTCCCTCCTTAACCCATAGCGCCTGGGTGGAGGCAGGGGCAGGGCAGGGACCTAGAGACAACATGGTGTTGTCTTTGGAAACTGGTGGCCTGCAGACCATTGCCCACCAGGAGCCGACACCTGACCTAGCACACACTTGACACATGGGGCCTACACAAGCCCGCCCTCTCTGGTCCTCCCAAACCCCAGAGCAGCTGAAAAGACTTTGGGGGACTTTTTTATTTTTATTCTTTGCCTAACAGCTTTTTGTTTGTTCATAGAAAATTCTTCGCTGCGTTTTTGATAGGTGGTTCTGAAAGCACTGTTTGAGTAGAGGTAGATAGAGGGAGCGAGGAACCGTGAATGAACTTGCAGGCAGCGCTGGGTAGCCCCCCAGCTCTCTGCATTTTGCCTTTAACACTAACTGTACTGTTTTTTCTATTCACGTGTGTCTAGCTGCAGGATGTAACATGGAAAACAGTAGCTAAAGATTAAATTCAGAGGACTTTCAGAAGTTAAGGTTAAGTTTTTACATTTAATCTGCTGTTTACCTAAACTTGTATGTATGATTTTGGGGTGGGTATGGGGAATTGCTTTGCTAAAAATAAGCTCCCAGGGTGTTTCAAACTTGGAGAAGACCAAGGGACAGTATTTTTTATCAAAGGAATCCTATTTTTTCACACTATGTCAACTTGGTTGCTCTGATATCCCAGAGCCAGGGCCCTGGTGCTGGGTTAATTCTTCCACTGTTGCCGGGGGCTTAGAAGCTGGAGGGGCTTCTTGGGCTGTGTACATCCCCACCTCCACCCCATGTACACTAGTGGCCCACCACCAAGGGGTCTTCATTTTCATGGAAAGGGGACTCCAAGAGTCAGCAGTGGCTGTGGCCCCCAACTTAGGTGCTCCAAGGTGGGCCAGCTGCTCAAGGGGGAGACTGGGAGGACGAGGGACTCTACCACATCAATATTTTTTTTTAATCCTTCTTTTGTGCCCCCCCCCCAAAAAGGAACACCATGGTTTTTGAAACACTCAGTGGGGGACATTTTGGTGAAGATGCAATATTTTTATGTCATGTGATGCTCTTTCCTCACTTGACCTTGGCTGCTTTGTCCCAGTAGTCCACAGCCCCACCCTACCTACCCCATCCCTTTTATCTGGCGCTCCAGTCCCAGGCCTTGGGCCTGAACAACTCGAAAAGGTCTGGTGGCTGGGGAGGAGTGCCAGCAATAGTTCATAGTAAAAATCTGTGGGCTCTCAAAGCTAATTTTTTACTAAAGTTTTTATACAGCCTCAAATTGTTTTATTAAAAAAAGATTAAAAATGGTGATGCTTTCAGCAGTTTGTATAAGCTTTTAGTGTTGATTCCATGGAACTGATGGCTTTGCTCATTTTGATTTTTTTCACCCTTCTTTTCCTAAAAGTTTAAATTCTGGAATTACACTGGGGCTTCTTTTGCCTTTTTTAGCAGAACATCCGTCCGTCCATCTGCATCTCTGTCCCATGACTCAGGGGCAACCACTCTGCTTCCATTCTTCTCCTTTGAAAGAAACCATTTTGAGCATGACTTTCATTGATGTCTGAGAGTTATTTTGGGTACCTTTAAGGGAGGAATGCCTTTCGCAATAATGTATCCCTTCTGTGATCGAGGGTAGGTGGGTGGACCTAGGCTCCCTTTGCACATGGAGCAGGTACTTCTAAGCCATATCTGTTTTGCAGAGGATTTGTGTGTGCTGCCTCAGGATGGGAGGTCTGGCAGGAGGAGAGGGGTCTCCTTCCTACTGTTCTCCAGAGGGCATTACTCCTTGCGCCTTCTTCCACAGGGCCTGGCCCCTCTCTTCTGTCCCAGCCCCCAGCAGGGTATTCTGGAATGAGTAGTGCCCCTGTGAGGGGAGCTTGTCGATGAGGGCTCAGTGGACTGCAAGTAACAGGGATCATGCTTCTAAGCCTTGCCCCAAGCTGGAGTTTCCCTGATGCCCCAAAGACAGGAGCACAAGTGGAATCTTGTGAGATTATTTCTGATGACTTCCAAATAAACAATTCCCAACTTTCAAGGTGAGGGCTTTGCAAGGCCTTCCAAACAGCCCTGTTGCCCCTAGCAACCTCACCTCAGGCACTACCAGGCAAAAGATGTGGCTGGCCCAGAATGGCCAGTTGCCATAGCAACTGGAGGTGATGGGGCAATGAACAGAATAACAACAGCAACAATGCCTTTGCAGGCAGACTCCTCCTGAGCACTGGGCTGGTGATGGCCATTGGACTCTGAGATGGAAAGCCAATCTCACATTCAAGTGTTCACCAACGACTGATGTGTTTTTATTTCCTTCTATATGATTTTAAGATGTGTTTTCTGCATTCTGTATAGAAGCATATCAAACTAAATAAAAGCAGTGTCTTTATTACAATGTCGCTGCCTCTGAGCATCTATTTCCCTTGGTCCCTGGGCAGTTTCTTGGACACCAGTGATGAGGAGCCCATGTGACAGAAGTGGGGACTCAGCTAGGCCCCTTTGCACACGGAGCAGCTACTTCTAAGCCATATCTGTTTTGCAGAGGATTTGTGTGTGCTGCCTCAGGACAGGAGATCTAGCAGGAGGAGAGGGGTCTCCATCCTACTGTTCTCCAGTAGGAACTGTTTGCTCAGGTCTTTTGAGCTAGAGAGAAAGGGATGGGGGGAGGGGCAGGAAGGAAGGGAGTATCAGAACCACAGAAATCTGCCTTCCCATATTATTTTTGTACTGGGAGGGCTGAGTGTATGCTCCAGAACCTCTGCCAACATCTAAACCCCCCCCCCCCCATGGCACCTCTTCTGCTTGTGAACCAGCTAAGACAAGTCTCTTTGATCCTCAATTTCCTCATCTGTAAGGGCTAAGTGGTGACAGAGAAGCCAATGAGACTCGGTGTGAGGGAGGGTGATAGGAAAGGTTCTGTCACAGGCTTTCTGTCCCAGAGTGGGTCTCCCCTTCACTTCCTAGTGAGGGGTACTTTGGGCTGGGACTCTGAGAAGATGGAGGCCTAGAGATGTCCCTTGCTATAGATCTATCTCAGCTCCTTTACCCAGTCTCAAGGCAGGTTTGGCATTGGTCTTGGGGTGAGGAGAAGTGGTGAAGTTTCCGGCCAGGCTATTCTGCCCTGGTTGGCCTATTGGCCTGTTAGCCTGTTGGGTGGGGGTGGACAAGCCATTTGGGTAAGCTGAGCATGACTCAGTACCCAAGAAGGGGCAGATGGGTTGTTCTGGAACACTGCTTGGTATGTGGGAGGTAAGAGATGCAGCAGTTGTGTCTTAGACAGGATCAAGCCATTGGTTACAGATCTACTGGTATTTCTTCTGGGCTTATCTCTACTCTCAATAGTTTCTAGTTCTTCACCATAACCTCCTGCCATTCCTGGCTGGTCCTCTGTTCACAGCCATTAAAACCCAGAGAAGAGATTGGTCCCATATTGCTGATAGAGCTCAGTCCCAGAGTGGGCAGTACTTCAAGGTCAAATAACTACTTGTGGAGTTAGGACCTGAGTAGGCACCACACTAATTGCCAGGAAAGGCTATCCCCAATATGTGTTCAGGGACATGTCTCCCTAGGCCTAGCAGCAGGAAATGACTCTGCCCCTTCTCTCTTGACTTCAGGAAGTTCTGTTCGGTGTGTAACCCAAAGCCACTGGTTGTGAGTGGAGTTCATTGTCCTGAGTTTAAGGAAGGGTACTTGGTTTCAGCAGAGAATAATAAGGCCCATCAGGGCAGGAAGAAAAGTTGCAAGGACTTCTGACCTCAGCCCACCGTCCTCCTTTGGGGGATAAGGAAATATTTGCTGTTAGACCTGACAGACTTCTGTCCCCCAGAAATCCTGCCAGATCCCTGTGACCTTTCCTTGGCTGGGGTAGGTACTGTTTGCTCAGGTCTTTTGAGCTAGAGAGAAAGGAATAGGGAGAGGGGCAAGAAGGAAGGGACTACCAGACCCACAGTAATCTGCCTTTCCATCTGCTGCTTTCTTAGGACAGATTCCTGGGATCTCTCAGGTCTGGCCTCCCCATTTGTGATACGAAGACAGTGTTAATCTCTAGGGGGTTCTGGAACATCCTAAGAACTGGAGATTGGAGTTGAGATAACGGGTCACCCCCAATGTGTCTTCCTGCAAAAGGGTCAGAGAATCCAAGTGAGGCTAGAGGAATCTGCATTCTCTTGGTATAAAGGCACTGCCTTGGACCAACCAAAATCCTTGGGTCAGGGCTGTTGACAGGAGAATCTTGGGTGTTTAGGAATGAGTGGGAGCCTAACCCTCTGGAATACTACTCATTTGGTGGGGACTGGAGTCTCTGCACTACTTACCTCATTGCAGCCCCAAGTCTGGCCTCCTCTGTTCCCAACAGGCTGAACAATCTCCTAGGAGAGGTCCTTTTCCAGCTCCTGTAAAAGCATGGATGGGCTTTTTTGTTTTGTTTTTTGTTTTGCAGTTTCTGGCTGGGGCTGGGTTTGAACCCACCACCTCCAGCATATGGGTCTGGTGCCCTACTCCTTTGAGCCACAAACGTCACCCCAGTTTTTTGTTTTTGTTTTTTGAGACAGAGTCTCATTATGTCGCCCTGGGTAAAGTGCTGTAGCATCACAGCTCATAGCACCCTCTAGCTCTTGGGCTTAGGCCATTCTCTTACCTCAGCCTCCTGAGTACCTGGTACTACAGGCACCTGACACAACACTCGGCTATTTTTTTGTTGCAGTTTGACGGGGGCCAAGTTTGAACCCATCACCCTTGGTATATGGGGCTGGCGCCCTACTGACTGAGCAGTCCACCTGGCTATTTTTTGGTTGTATATGTCATTGTTGTTCCGCAGGCTGGGGATGGGTTCAAACCTGCCAGCTTTTGTGTATGTGGCTGGCGCCCTAGCCACTGAGCTACAGGCGCTAAGCCTCAAGCACCAGTCTTTTAGCATGAACTTCATTTCTCTTTCTTCCTTTCTGTATCTTGAAAATCCAAATTGGCTGGTGGCTTACTCTTTTCCTGCATTGCTCACCTTCTCAACCTTTGTCTTGAAGTAAGGTCACTGATGCCCAAAGAGGGCAAGGGAATTGGTCCAGGTCTTGCGGCTGGGGTGAGGCCCATTCAGTTCTTTGAGTGTGACCCAAACACTTTAGTAGTTTTTTTTCTGACTATAAAATTGTGTTCCTGTTGTACAGAAGCAAAGAATTATTTAAAACTTCTACTGAGGGATGTTGGATATCTTTTCCCTATTGGGGACTCTAGAAGACCTGGAGGAGTAGATAGGGTAAGAGGTTCAGATCAGCTGAGGTTGGAGTGCTCCTGCAGGAGGAAATCATCTGAGAGCACCCTGGGGCTATAGGCAGCATGAGAGATTTGGCTGTTGGGGCACTTGCTAGCCCTGTGGCCCCCAGCTTTGGTGGAGTTAACCCTGTAGCCTCAGCTGGGATGGGGGAAGTTCTATTCATGTTGCTGTGGAAGGGTCGATGTGGCCGGATCCAGGCCCCTAGGCAGATTCAGGGTAGGGATAGGGGCAGCTTTCAACCTTGGTAGTGGCTCAAGATGCTCCCTAGCATAGCAGAGTGGACTGCCACACAGCCCCTTTGGGCCAAAGAGGGGGGAGAGTCCACCGTCTCCCAGGAGGTGGCGCCAGATCACTAAGCAGCCTGCCGTGGGTTGGGCTAAGCCTCCAGGGGAGGGCGGGGCTGAGAAAGCTGCAGGCTTAAAAACAGGGACCCGCGGGGGCTGTAAGTGGGGCTCAGGTCTCAGCTGGGGCAGGGTGGAACTCTGCTGGGCTAAGGCCGCAAAGGAGCTGAGCGCGTATGTAGCCCCAACCCTGAGCTACTCTGAGCCCAGCCGTGAACTGGTAGTGTTAACTGGGTTGGTCTCTGCACCACCACCGAACAGTCCCTGAGGGCATCAGGGCGAGTGTAGCGGAGGTTCAGAGTCTGTCATTTACTGATGCCCTTGGAAAAGGAAGCTGGCAGGGAATAGGGAGGGGCCAATTTGGGGCCCAGGCTTCCGCCCCAGCCAGCAAACCTGGAATCCAGTTGTATGCACTGTAGTTGAGATCTAGTAGGAGCCGTTCTTATGTGTTCTTCCTCACCTTAGCTTTTGCAAGCCTCCAGGCTACGCCCAGTGGGACCTGCACACAGGAGTATGCAGTGGAAGTATTCACGGTATCTCATGGATCCCAGAAGGCCAGGAACCAACAAAAGACCCAGATGCTTCATCAGTAGGAATTAAATACCTTCTTGCTAGAACTTTGCCATCAAAGAAACTCAGCTCTGTTGTCAGCACAATTCCAAACTCCTCAAAAAGGTTGTCAGATTGGCTCACTCAGGTCAGGTTATGGACTGAATGTGTCCTCTCAAAATTCTTATGTTAAAATCTGCATCCCTGGCGGTACCTGTGGCTCAATAGAGTAGGGCACCGGCCCCATATGCCGGAGGTGGTGGGTTCAAACCCAGCCCTGGCCAAAAACTGCAAAAAAAAAAAAAAAAAAAGAAAGAAAGAAATCTGCATCCCCAATGTGCTAGTAGTATCTGGAAGTAGGGCCTACTTCCTCTGGTGAACGTAATTAGTGGTCAGCTGAAGCACATTAAGTCATTTTTCCCTCTTCAGTGTAAACTTAGTCATTTTGTATTAAATTCAGAAGATCAGGCTGGGTGCCTGTAGTTCAGAGGTTAGGGTGCTGACCACATTCACCAAGGCTGATGGCTTGGAATCCGGCCTGGGCTTGCTGAACCCAGCTGCTAGCTGGAGCCAAGTCCTGCTGAGACCAGTTTAAATAAGCTGACCATGAGCCCATCCTATCTTTCTCTTTTACAATTCTCTTGACACATTCAATTATCTTCTCTAAATTTGAATTCAGTAAAGCTACGGAGAAAATAGTGTAGACTATATCATGCCACCATGTCACAGCTAAGCTAGAGCAATGTCAGGGAAGGTACAGGGTGCTCCCACAAGAGAGGCTTTGTGTAATCACAAGAAGAAATCTATTCCTAGATTTTTCTCAGACAATCTTAGGAGGTAGCAGGAGGTAGTTATTTTTTTTTACCAAACATATTGGTTTTTCTTGTGATTCTTATAATGCCTTTCACTTTCTTAAATAACCATTTTGGACTCGGCGCCTATAGCTCAAGTGGCTAAGGCTCCAGCCACATACACCAGACCTGGCGGTTTGAATCCAGCTTGGGCCTGCTAAACAACTGGCAACTACAACCAAAAAATAGCCAGGCATTGTGGTGGGCACCTGTAGTCCTAGCTACTTGGAAGGCTGAGGCAAGAGAATCGCTTGAGCCCAGGAGTTGGAGGTTGCTGTGAGCTGTGATGCCACAGCATTCTACTCAGGGCGACAGCTTGAGGCTCTGTCTCAATAAAAAAAAAAAAAAAAAAATTTTGTTTCAGGACAAAATTTATCACACAGGATTCTTTCCTTACACAATGCCATTCTCCTGGGAGGCACCTGTGGCTCAAAGGAGTAGGGCACCAGCCCCATATGCTGGAGGTGGCGGGTTAAAGCCCAGCCCTGGCCAAAAACTGCAAAAAAAAAAAAAAAAAAAAAGGAACAATGCCATTCTCCTTTCTGTCTAATTTCTCTTACTCTCAAAAACCTATTTCCCACAAAACAGGATTCCAGTTCACTATGAAGTCACCCATTCACTTGGCCAAACTGATAATTAGAAGGTTTAAAAGGCAAGAATCTTATCCTTTGACAAAGACTCAGTTTCCCCAATAATTTATTTATTTATTTATTTTTTTTGGAGACAGAGCCTCATGCCCTGGATAGAGTGCTGTGGCATCATAGCTCACAGCAACTTCCAACTCCTGGCCTCAAGTGATTCTCCTGCCTCCACCTCCCAAGTAGCTAGGACTATAGGCGCCCACCACAATGCCCGGCTATTTATTGGTTGCGGCCATCGTTGTTTGGCAGGCCCCAGGCTGGATTCGAACCTGCCAGCTCAGGTGTATGTGGCTGGCGCCTTAGCGGCTTGAGCCACAGGCGCCAAGCCAGTCTCCCCAACAATTTAAACAACCAAATTATTATGTTTTACAAATGAGAGGCATTATATGAGATATAACACTTAATAGGGGTTTTTCCACTCAGGGATAGACAGAGTACTCCCATTTTTCAGGCTCAGGTGAGCTCAGACATCAGACTCCCATCTCCAGGCACAAACAAGTTGCAGGCCATACCCTCTGAGCCCTAGCAAGGTCATGAACAAAGCAATCCCAAATGTTTTGGATGGCTCCACCCTGACTAAGGAGCACATACCCTAATCCTTTACTCAGATGAAAACTGCAGCAAAGACCTAATAACCTTGCCCAAGGTGAGGGGCTGCATTCATTCATTTGCTAGAACACCCATTCAGTTTGTAAAGGTATTTTTCCATCTACCCAGTCCTGGCCAAAATCTCTCTCAGGGCCAATTATTTACCCCTTTAGACAAAGGACTCATGCAGGAAATCTCCAACCTGGGCCTCCTCTTCCCTTCCAGAGGCTGTTTACCTTAAAGACCTGCTGCAGATATGGATGCAGCCCTTCCAGACATGAGATTTATACTCTCTCCCCCAGATTTTTAAGGGCCATCCAGAGCTCTCCGGACTGCCCGAACCACAACACTTTGCAAGGCACAGCCCCTCTGCCAATAGCTCTGGCACTCTCCACTCCCTCTGCATGCCCCTCAGTCCAACAAAATTCCATTTTATCACTGATCTGTGGTCCATGCTCAATTCTCCAATTCTCACTGAAGAAATTCCAGTAACAAAAACCACAATAGTCATCCTTTCTAATATCTTTTCATTTTCTCCCAAGTTCCACATGGCCACCGCCAAAGACAAAAAGCGGAAAATCTGGAACTTCCAGTTTCTTTCAGAATAGCCAGAGGGCAAAGTTGGAGCAGGGAAGAAGGGCACACTCACACATTCATTTCACCCCATGAATGGGGGAAGGGGCGCAAAACCCCACCTACTGTTACCCATCTCAGTCAGTCTCCAAGCACTCACATGCACACAATTCCAACCCATTTCTTAACCTGGGCAGCCTCAATTTCCCACTCAAGCTCTCACTTAGCCATAGGAGGCAAACCAATACTCCCCTAGGCCCTGTGAAGCGAGGTCCAACTCCACCCTTGGAGTTTTGTCATTCACACCATATCCATGCACTCTCACACACCTTTCAACAGACCTGCTGGTCATCTAATGCCCAAGGAGTTGATCAGGCTCCTTCTTCCACTAAAAGAAGGAGGCTGGTCAACTAGTGGGACCCCCAGATTGATCATACCTTGCTTTAGATGGCTCCCTGTGTAGGTACCTGTTCCTGCATGCCAGTTCCTCCTGGTGTTTGACTCCTTGAAGACCCACTGAAGAGATCCTTTCTCTACCCAGTGGAGGCATCCACATAGGAAGGCCAAATTGCCTCCCTGGCACGCTCAGTGGTTCTTGTTGCCCAGGCCAATCAGGGGCCCCACGTGGGTGTCCAGAGGATTGGCAGCAACCACCAGGTGTGTGTTCTCTCCAAGGGTGATCTTGCTTTCTGGTCAGGGAACCAAAAATGTTGCAGGAAGATGAGGCCCAATGGAGAGAAAGAGCACTCAAACAGCATGTTTACAGGAGGAAGGGCTTTATTTACCAGTCGGGAGCTTACAGCATAGAAGAATTCCAAATGGCTGTGTTACTGGCCATTAAATAAAGCCCTTCCTCAGCATGGTGCCTGTGGCTCAAGCGGCTAAGGTGCCAGCCACAGACACCTGAGCTGGTGGGTTCAAATCCAGCCCGGACCCACCAAACAACAATGATGGCTGCAACCAAAAAATAGCCAGGTGTTGTGGTGGGTGCCTGTATATAGTCCCAGCTATTTGGGAGGCGAAGGCAGGAGACTAGCTTGAGCCCAAGAGTTGGAGGTTGCTGTGAGCTGTAACACTATGGTACTCCACCCAGGGTGACAGCTTGAGGCTCTGCCTCAATAAAATAAAATGAATAAAGCTCTTCCTCTTATAAACATGTTGTTTGGGTGCTCTTCTCTCCATTGGGCCTCATCTTCCTGCAACATAACCTCCTCGGTGAGGTCCAGGATTTTTTTATTTTTTATTTTTTTATTGTTAAATCATAGCTGTGTAGCTGTGTACATTAGTGCAATCAAGGGGTACAATCTGCTGCTTTCATATACAATCTGAAATATTCTCATCAACTGTTCAGCATAGCCTTCATGGCATTTTCTTAGTTACTGTATTTAGGCATTTGTATTCTGCATTTAGTAAGTTTCGCCTGTACCTATTCTAAGATGCACCATAGATGTGGCCTCACCCATTACCCTCTCTCCACCTTAACCTCCCCCCTCCCTTCCTCTTCCTTGGCCCTTTCCGCATAGTCTTTTGCTATTGTTGGGCTATAGCCTTCATGTGAAAGCTGTAATTTAGCTTCATAGTAGAGCTGAGTACATTGGATACTTTTTCTTCCATTCCTGAGATACTTTGCTAAGAAGAATATGTTCCAGCAAGGTCCAGGATTTTGACGGGCTAGGAGGAGGATATGTCCACCTTGTTGGCACCAAGAGGTTCCCTGGAGCAGAGCTGGGGATGGGGGGGGAGGGGACTGCT
>CAUYPK010170738.1:0-69751 GCA_963574355.1 Loris lydekkerianus
CTACTGATTCCTCAATTATTGTAATTGTTTTGGGTATATATTTTTATTTTTGAAATTTACCAGTGGCTGCTGCATTTTCCACCTCAGCTTATACTCGAGTCACTAAGTTTTCCCAGTTTTTAGGGTAAAATTAAGGGAGTCAGCTTATACTCGGGTCAGCTTATACTCGAGTATATGCGGTATTTGTGATGAGAAGCAGCCCAAATTGCTATCGATAGTCATACCATCATCAAATAAACTATGGTACAGCCATGCAAAAACGTATTAGGTAACTATAAAAAGGAATGAGGAATATCTCTCTTTATATTTTTAAATAAAAAAGGAATGTAGGTATAATATTCATCTAAGGAAGGTAAGCATACAAATATGTAAACATACAAAGGGATCTGCTTACATTTAAAAACAGACAAGCAGTCAATGGAAGGATAAACCATAGACCTCCTATGATGTTTTCTTGTCAAAAAATTCAACCTAAATCTAGATGCAGATGACAATTTCCAGGAAATACAGGAGACAGCAGAAAATACAAAAGGACACCATGGAGGTGGAATCAGTAACCTCTACACTTACTGAAGTGGGAACCTCTGTAGGATAAAATGACCTAGTTTCTTTTTCTTTTTTTTTTTTTTATTAAATCATAGCTGTGTACATTAATATGATCGTGGGGCACCGTACACTTGGGTCATGGACCGTTTGACACATTTTCATCACACTAGTTAACATAGGCATTTTCTTAGTTATTTTGCTAAGATATTTACATTCCACATTTACTAAGTTTTACATATACCCTTGTAAGATGCACCAACCTAGTTTCTTAAACAAATAAACTGCAAAGAGAAAAGAAAGAGCAATGTTAAAGGAAGCAGATATTAAAGGAAACCTAATAGACATTCCAAGCCAATCACAACCTGTGGAACTTATTTACATCCAGATTCAAACAATCTAAAAAAATAAAAACAGAAATACTTTTGATATATAAAAGACAATTGGAAATTTAAACACTGGCTGAATAGTTGATGATATTAAAAATAGTATTAATTGGTTTTAGGTATGATGTGTTACAATTTTTCCCCCAAGAGTTTGGAGAGGAGTAGAAAATCAGCATTTCTCAAAACTCTTTTCAAAATCTCCTTCTTCAGCTATCTCCTCTATGCTTAAATAAACGTGTCACTACAAACTCCAGGTTATTACAAACTCCAGGCAAAGGCAGAGTGAACATGAAAAATAATTTGGGGGTCAAAACACATTGTGACTAGTGTATATATAAACACTATATTTACAGTCCCACTTAAGTACATGATTCTTCAGCAAATTTATAAAATGTTCAAGTACATTCAAAAAAGAGTGCTGAATTATTGAAAATGCCACCAAAATACCTTCCAATTACATAAATATGTCAAAGTTGCAAGTTTGTCAAAGTTGCAAGTTAAAAAGTGTGTAACATAGGAGAGATGTTATACAATCATGCTGGAGAAGTTAATGTACAAATTTTAGACAAAAATATGTTCCCATAGTGTCTTAAATGTAAGCAAAGTATTTTAAGTCTTTTATATACAGGCGCTGAGAAGTCATATGATCATTTTATGAACACCAGAGGCAATGCCAATGCTAAGAATAAGCTTGCATCCATACGTGTATATCTCATCTGGTTTCCTACTTTTTCCACTAAGCACTTTGGCTTCAAGGTGGGTCCAGGTCGCACGCGCTGGGCCTGGCCACAGTCCACCCATCCACTCCCACATCACCCGGCAGGAACAAAATGTCTGAGTCATAAGAATGATATATGGAGGCTTTCGTCTGGAAACCTGCTAGCCCAGCAGATGCCAAAACCCCTTTCCGGTGCCTGTAAGAGACATTCTGGAAGTCTGAAGAGCAGTCAAACCTCCCAGTCTCCCCGCAGCTCCAGGCTTAACTCTCAGAATGGAAGGATTTGGGGGTAGGAAGGTTAGAATTAGAACAGCCAGTCCCCTCTTCTCTGCTCTGGGAGAAGTCACCTCGGGGACCAGTTAAGAGGCCCAACATCTCCAAAAGGACTTGCTCCAATGTCCCAAGCAGTGCACAGCCTCTTCTGCGCTGCCCCCTCTTACTCCAAAGCTGGGGTAACAGGGCCTTGAGAAGGGACACCTGGGATAGGTGGTGCCTCCTTGATTTCTGCATCTGCCCCTGCATCTGGGGTGAGTCTGTGAGGAGAAGCTTAGCTGTTAGATAGAAGCCACCATAGGTAGCTCAAGCTTCTTGCTCTAAACAAAATTCAGAAACGCCCAAGTTGGTTCTGGCGCCAGGTCTCAGCAGGCCCCGAGAAGGGCTTCTTCGGGATTTCTGCGGACCCCCTCTCTGGCCTCCAGGGGGCACTGTTCCTCCAACATCCATGAATCTGAGCCGCTTTCAGAAGGGCTTCCAGGGGCAGGTGGGGATGGTAAGACTCAGATAAAGACTTGGGGAACAAGGAAGGGAAACCCGCCCGGCAGAAGCCAAATCTGGACAAGTTCTCTGGGATATATAGCTTGGCTGTCTCCCACTTGCTCCAATAGCACCACTTTCTTGCCTGGCATCAGAAGTCCTTCCTATTCCTCTAGGTCCTTCCCAATGCAGAACAAGAAAGATTGAGCTCTTCACCTACCCTGCCTGGCCACTTCCTGCCTCCTTTCCCTGCTAGCAGAGGCCTTTCTCAGTGGTCTCCAGGATGGACCTATCTCAGAAAGACACAACCATCATATACCATATGATGGGTAGAGGAGGGCTTTTCTTTGCCCCTGGACCCTCGCCCCAAAGGTGGTGTGTTTGAAGTGAGTCTTGCTGATCTGCAGAATGATAAAATTGCATTTAGAAAGTTCAAGTTGATTACTGAAGATGTTCAGGACAAAAACTGCCTGACTGACTTCGTAGCATGGATCTCACCCATGACAAAATGTGTTCTGTGGTTAAAAATGGCAGACTATGATTGAGGCTCATGTTGATGTTAAGCCTACCAAGGGTGGCTTGGCGCCTATAGCACAGTGGTTATGGCTCCAGCCACATACACCAAGGCTGGTGGGTTTGAAGCAGCTCAGGCCTGCTAAAAACAATAATGACAACTGCAACAATGACAAAAAAAGCCAGGCATTGTGGCAGGCACCTGTAGTCTCAGCTACCTGGGAGGCTGAGGCAAGAGAAATATTTGAGCCCAAGAGTTTGAGGTTGCTGTGAGCTGTGACTCCACACACTCTACTGAGGGCAACATAATGAGAGTCTGTCTCAACAAAAACAAAAAGACTACAGATGTTTATTTGCTTCATCTGTTCTGTGCTGGTTTTACTAAAAAACGCAACAATCAGATACAGAGGACCTCTTACGCTCAGCACCAACGGGTTCACCAAATCCGGAAGAAAATGAAGGAAATCCTGACCAGACAGGGGCAGATGAATGACTTGAAAGAAGTTATCAATAAATTGATTCCAGGCAGCACTGGAAAAGACAGAAAAAGCATGCCAATCTATTTATCCTCCCCAGGATGTCTTTGTTAGAAAAGTAAAAATGCTGAAGAAACCCAAGTTTCAATTGGGAAAACTCATGGAACTTCATGGTGAAGGTAGCGATGGAAAAGCTACTGGGAATGAGACAGGTGCTAAAGTTGAACAAGCTGATGGCTATGAACCACCAGTCCAAGAATCTGTCTGAAATTCAGGCTTTTAATGACAAATAAAGAATCCTATTTGTGAAAAGAATAAGAATAAGCAGAGGGAGAGGGAGAAGAAGGACGAGGAGGAGGAGAAGAAAAAGAAGCAGCAGCAGCGCTGAGGGGAGGGAGGGACAGAGAGAGAGAAGCTGACCAAGCCTTAATGCCATGTTTGATCCCTAAATCTGTAGAAGTAAGGAGGAGAATCATCATCCTCAAAACTCTCTTTAAAATCCTCCTCCTTCACCATTCGCCCTCTGCCTCCAGCTCCCTAGAACAGGCAGACTCCTAAGATCTTTTCTTATCTTTACCCTTGGGCATCAGCCAAACTGCTGAGATAACAGAAAAGCCCCATTTAACATCCTGTTACATGAGTTTGGCTGGCTCCTTTCTACAAATGACGTGAGGCCCAGAGAGGTTAAATAACTTACCAAGAAGACACAGCTGGCCACAGGTAGAGCTGAGTTCACACCCAGGTTTATATCTCCCTCTTTCTACTACCCCAGTCTTTGGGGAGGCTGGAGTCCCACATGGTGTCGTGGTTCAGCAGGCAGGACCAACATGGGGATGAGGGCGGGTGGCTCCTGGTATCAAGGCCATAAGTAGTTTGGCCTCGGGTCCAGGATCCCGACTTCAACCCTGGCAGGCTGGTGGCAGAGTCCCATATCCAGAGGAAATGTCATTTATGAGGTACCAAAAGTACAGGCCAGGGTCTAGAGACTGAGCGGTCCTGTGTGCCAGGTGCCATGCAAGGCAGGTAACTGTGTTAATGTGCTTCATCCACAGAGGAAGCTGACCGCCAGCCAGAGCTTGGGGGACCTGCTGCTGGCCACCTGCTTATCCTTTCTGTGTCAGGACTGATTCCTGGGCTGGTGTGAGGCTGAGGCTGATCAGCAAAGGGAGGCAGTGGCAGGGGCCAGCCCTCATCCTCCCCTCCATCAGTCCTCCCCTTTCCATCTTCCTTGTCTGGCCCTGGCCCAGCGTCCTCATGCCTCTCCAGAATCCTCACCTGCCTCCCTGCCCACCAGGGCTGCCATTGTTTCCCTGACTGTGCACGGTTTGCTGGTCCTAGAGTGTGCTTTATAGTGGCAATCTTCATCTACAGAGGATCTTCAAAGCTTCTCAGCCTGGCATTTAAAGTGATTCCAAAATGTGTCCTACTTAGCTTTTTCAAGTTTATTTCTCCTTTCTCTCAGCATGCATCCTGCACGTATGTCAAGCTGTGCACAGCTACCCCTCTGCCACACCTCTGTTCAGGCTGTCTCTCTGCTACCCCTGCCCTCCCCTCTCCATCTGGCAAATGAAACAGCTCCTTCATTAGGCTAGTCAGCTTTGAATTCAACAAGGCGCTGCAGGAGTCTCCCTCTGTGCCAGCCATTCCCGCACTTCTGCCCTTTGTAGTACAATCTTGTTGTCGCCCAGCCAGGGTCCTCTGCTTATTGCCCAGAAGGAAGCCAGTGCACTGAGGCCGCAGGGAAAGAGTTCCTTCTGCATTGCACTGAGCCGGGAGATGGGAGGAATTTCTCAAATCTGAGATCTGGGAGACAAGATTTTTAGGAGCAGCGTGGTGGGCAGAGAATCAGGCCGTCAGAGTCTGCTAATTGGCTGTATCTGGGGCGGAATCACCAGTCCCCCAGTATGGGCTGCCAGCCAATCCACTGGAATGCAGGACCAGGTTCTTGGGTGGAGGGTCATGAAACCAGTTGAGCCAGTTCCCTGGTATGCGCCGCCACTCTGGGTGGGTCAGCCAATCCACCAGAATGCAGGACCGGGAAGATGTATCTCAGAAACTACCCCTAGGTTTCAAAGAGGTGATTGATCTATGGAGAAAGCAAGAATCTTTATGACCACCCACTGTGTGACATTAGAGTAGCAGTTATGGACAGTGACTATTATCATTCTCTCTGGCTGGGCACGTTCCTCCATACAGAGTTTTGGGGCCCTTACCCCAGTTCTCAGCTTGCATCCCTTTTATTAATTTGTAAGGGTGGTTTCAATCTCGGTAATCCTCATTTATTAACTCCTGCTTGAGACCGTAGCCTTCTTTCCCTACCCCTCTGAACTATAACACTTCAAAGGCAGATGCTGTGTCTTGCTCATTCCAGGGTCCCATGGTACCCTGCCTGTGGCAGGGGTCAATGAATGTGTCACATAACTGGGACAAACACAGGCTCTGGAAAGAAAACACAAATACTGGCTCAGGAGGTAAGAACTTAGCCACTTAACCTGTAAGTAGTCTGTGGAAAGTCACTGCATTTCTCTGGGCCTCAGGATCCCCACCTGTACTACAGGGCTACCATCCTTGTCCTGGTTACCTTACTGGGCTAAGATGGGAGACTGTGCAGATGTGGGCTGTTGTTACAATGGCTTTCCTTGCAGGCAGGAGGTATACTGGGGGCAGAAGGAAATAATTGTGTTTCTTTTAGCCATAAGGGCTGAGTAAGGCCAATGTGAGGCCCCCTCCATGACCTTCAGACACCACTCTGGGGAGTTAAGGTGAGGGATGGGGCAATGGTTGAGTAGCCCCATGTGCACACGTCTATGTGAGGTGTGGGTTAGGTGCTCTTAGGAGTTCTGTCAGTGTCAAGGAGGAGCAGGAGATCGTCTTCAGCCTGTGGCCACTGGCACGATGTTGAGTGACCATGGGCTCACTTGGCCAGCTTGCAGTCCTTACATTCCCCAAGACTCCAGGCTGCTTATGGGGACTTGGGGGGTGGGGGGGTGGAGGGAGTTATGAGCTGGGTGTCATTGTTGTGCTGTATCTGAATAGAAATGAATAGCTGAGCCCTTTGAGAACCAGCAGCCCCCCTCTCCAGAGGCGAAACCAAGGGTCACACAGGAGAAGGGACCTGCCAAGGTCACTTCTGAAGTCTTATCTCCAAAATAAGAGTATGGATTTTGGAGACCAGGAGGTTTGAATTTCAGCTCTGCCACTTACTAGCTATGAGTCTGAGCAAATTATAATGCCCAAGGCTTAGTTTCTGCAAATGTTAATGAGCAATTCTAATTCCAATATTTTACTGCCAGGAGGATTAGAGGAAATGATGGATGTAGAGAGCCTCTTCCTTCCTCAGTGGCTGTTCAGGCATCTGGCCCTGTGTTCCTGGGCACAGAGTGATGGGGTATTTACTCCAAGACATCCTGAACTGCTCAGGGGAAATACCCTCTCAGATGACAAAGCTCCCAAAGGCTTTAGGAGAGAATCCCGGGGAGGGGAGGAAAAGAGAGTATGAAGTTGGCTTTGGGCCGGGGGCTGGAGGTGGCAAGTTCTAAAATCGTGAAGCTGCGTGTGGGAAGTAGAGGGAAGCTGGAGGAAGCACAGTTACTAAAGACTCACGCTTCCTTTCTCAATTAAATGGCAGAGCATGAGAGCATGTTTTCATGGCTGAGACCTGTTTTCATGGCTGTATAATTTTATAACCTGTTGAGTTTTTGCTTTTATTATTATTTTTAATCAACACATAATAATTGTACACACGTGTATATCCAGTGTGATATTTTGACACATGTACACAATGTGTACTGATCTAGTCAGTGTAATTAACATATCCATCACCTCAAACATTTATCATTTCTTTGTGTCTGGAACGTTCAAAACCTGCTCTTCCAGCTATTTGAAAAGACCAGGCAGTCCTTGGGTTATGAATGAGATAGATTCTGTAGGTTTGTTCTTACATTGAATTTGCATGTAAGCTGAAACAGGTACATTTACCTATTACCATATACCTACCTGTAATAGCTTCCAGTCCTAAGTGTGAGTTGTACATAAGGCAGACGTCTGTAACTTGGGGACTGCCTATATACAATCAATTGATGTTAATTGCAGTCACCCCACAGTGTTATAGAAGGTTACAATTTGTTCCTCCTATCTAATTGTGATTTTGTACCTACTAACTAATCTCTCATTATCCCTCACCCCCTTCTCCACCTCTAGTAACCATTATTCTCTCTATTTCTATGGGATCAACTTTTCTAGCTCCCACATATGAATGAGAACACGCAATGCTTGTCTTTCTGTGCCTTTCTTATTTCACTTAACATTATGTCCTCTAGGCTCATTCATACTGCTGCAAAAGACAGGATTTCATTCCTTTTTATGGCTCAATAGTACTCCATTGTGTATATACAGAACATTTTCTTTACCCATTTATCCATTGGGGGGTACTTAGGTTGCTTCTGTGTCTTAACTATGGTGAATAATGCTGCAATAAGCATGGGAGTACAGATGTACTTTTTGACATACTAATTTCTCTTTGACATATTAATTTCATTTCCTTTGGATCTATACCCAGCAGTGGGATTGCTGAATCATATAGTAATTCTATTTTTGCTTTTTTGAGGAAGCCCTATAATGGTTTTCATAATGGCTGTACTAATTTACATTTCCACCAGCAGTGTAGAAGAGTTCCCCTCTCTCCCCAACTCCCCATCATTTTGTTATTTTTTGTCTTTTGACAGCATCCATGTGTCAAAGTGGGGTGGAATGATATTTCATTATGGTTTTGATTTGCATTTTCCTGATGATTAGTGATGCTAAACATTTTTTCACATAGCTATTGGCCATCTGTATGTCTTCTTTTGAGAGATGTCATTTAGCTCACATACCCCCCCCCCCACCTTTTTTTCTTTTGAGGCAGAGTCTCACTTTGTCACCCTTGGTAGAGTACTGTGGTGTCACAGCTTACAGCAACTTCAAACTCTTGGGCTCAAGTGATACATTTGCCTCAGTCTCCCAAGTAGCTAGGACTATAGGTGCCCACCACAACACCTGGCTATTTTTATTTTCATTCTTTTTTTATTATTTTTTTTTTTCCGGCTATTTTTAGAGACGGGGTCTTGCTCTTGCTCAGGCTGGGCATTTTCCGATTTTTTAAATCAGATTGTCTGGTTTTTTGCTGCTGTTTGAGTTTCTTTTATATTCTCGATATTAATCCCTGTTGGATGAATACTTTGCAAATATTTTTCTCCCATTCTGCAGGGCGAGGCCTCAGCAATCCCCACCAACCTAGGCACATGTGTCTACATGGACCCAGCCAGGAGTCCTGCAGACAGTGGGGCAGACAGTGGGGCAGAAAGTCAAGGCCAGGGCCAAACCCTGGGCCCGGAGACATCAAATAAAGGGCTCTGGGAGCAGAACAGGTAGGGAAGGGATTGCCAGGCTGCCTGGAAGAGGAGGAAAGAAGGGGAGTTGGAAGGAAGGGAAGACGATGGAGACTGCTGGGGGAGGGTATGAAATCCAAAGGGAAGGGCTGCGTCAGCACCAGGACATAAGGTGAATCCAACTATCAAGTGGCCAGAGGTTGACCTGAGGGCAGGACTGGGTGCCAGGGGGCTCTGATAGGCTGCCCAGTGCCTGGTTTTGTGACTAGCTCACTGTGTGACCCTAAATAAGAACTTTACCTTGCTGGGCGCTGCTTTACTCATCTGCCATCTTAGACATCCTCTGACCTGGCAGTGTCCTAAAGAGGTAAATGACTTCCCATCTGGCCCGCAGAGTAAGTTTAAATATCTACCCAGATAGTGTCTCTGCTGGAAACAAGATACAACTGCTGGTTTAATCAAGTTTCTTGGAATGCTGAGGAGCCTTTTCTGGAGAATTACTGGAAGAAAATTCAGGGGGAAGGGGCCTGCTTAGAGAGAGTGACCACAGCCAGAACAGAGTGGAGAGGGGAGGGCAGAGCCAGCAGAGGTGGAGGGCGTACAGAGGTGGGAAGTGCCAGCTGGGGAGCCCCATGGCAGGGACAAGGAGAATCATAGGGCTGCAGCTCACACTGCCCCAATGAAGATCAGAAAATCGTTCTTGCTTTGATTGAGCCACACTGCTCGGCTAGGGGAAGAGGGTCCAGTTTTCAGACCTCACTTGTCCCCTTGGCAGGATGTCCTTGTGTTGAGTTCTACAGAAGCAGACACTGAGACAGTTTTTGGGGCTCACAGTGTTTACTAGGGATCCGCACCTGTGAAAGCAAAGGGGCAGCAGGTCTGGGCAGAGGGAAGTCGACCTGAGCTGTAGGCTCAGCAAATTCTCGGCTTAACCAGCACTGTAGCACGTAGTGTTCCCCGAAGGTATCCGGCATCAGACCTAAATGGATAGGCCTTTACACTCCTGCCTCTGTTGGTTTCCAGATGTTGGCTACCACTGGAAAAGCAAAAGCTCAGAATAGGTGGCCTCTGCAGCTGAGGCAGGCTCTGAAGGCACTGACAGCTGGGACTATCTGCTGATATCTCTTTCTGCAGCTGGGCAGTGGTTCTTCCTTAAAGGGGGATCTGGCCCTATACATCTCCATGTCTAGCACAAGGCAGCCCCGTGGGAGAGAAACTTTGCAGGGGTCCTCAAACTGCAGCCCTCGGGCCACATGAGGCAGTGTGATTGTATTTGTTCCTGTTTTGTTTTTTTACTTCAAAATAAGGTATGTGCAGTGTGCATAGGAATTTGTTCATAGTTTGTTTTTTTAAACTATAGTCCAGCCCTCCAACGGTCTGAGGGACAGTGAACTGGCCCCCTGTGAGAGGATATAAACCTGTGTCTTGTCTAGATGCTTTGAAAAATGTAGATGGGGAAAAGAAAATTAAACAACAGTCTTTGTATCAAAGGAGTCTTGATCAGGATAGTCAGATTTTCCGAGGGTGCTGGTTCCTGATTTTACAGCATAGAAGTTTTGAAATGTCTGGTTTGTCATAGCTCACCACTTCCCTCTACTCCCTGCACTAGCTCCTGGGCCTGGTAATATCAGACCATTCTTTAATTATGTTTAAAGCAAAGAACATCATTTCCCTTCTTTTCCTATTTCTGTGTAATTTGGCCATGAGACCTTGAAGTCAGGGAGTAAGGCGGCATTTCTGAAAAAAGATATGACCTGAGTCCTCAAGAGAAGGGACCATTGGGCTTCAAAGCTTTTAAGGCCCTGCTAGTGCCCTTAGCTTGAAGTCCAACCCCTCAGCCCGACATGAGGCGCCTGCAGGAGCTGGCTGCTTCCTCCCAGCATGCCACAGCATGGGGGCTCAGAGAGTGTTGCTGAATGAGTGAAAATGCTTCTTATTATTAATAGTGATAATAATAATTAAAAGGACTCACGTTTCTCTAGGTTCTACCAAACCATGGGAATTCATGAGGGTTCAGTATCAGCCACAGACTAAAGTTGCTTGGCTCATTTGCTCTTAGAAAACCTCAACTCTTTCCTCAACATCTACTCCAGACAGTTTCTAGAAGACAAGAAGAAAATAATAATGAATTCTGAGCAAAATCTCTGGGCTCACCTCTGAAAGGAACCAGGGATTCTTGGAGAAAGGTTGATTCCAGAGTGGGGGATAGGGGTACTTACAAGCTAATCCTGAAACAGTTTGTGCAAAAAAGAAAGGATGTGCTCAATAAATGACGGGGTCATATCCAAAGGTGACAGAAACTACCTTATGGGGCTTACAGTGGTCAGTTTGGGATAATTTAAGCAATAGAACAAATACACATAATAATAGTAATTGGATGAAACAGGAACTACAGGGAATAAATAAATGGGAAAAGGAAACATTCTTCCTTAGAGTGTGATACAGTAGATGGAATGATGAAGTTAGAAAATCATCCATGGATGCTAAAACCAGCGAGTGAAGGTGCAGTGAAAAACGGGATCTACATATTTACCTGATCCCAAAGAATTTTTCCACAAGATACTTACTAATCACAAAGGGGAAAACAGTAACTTTATGGTGAAGAAAACTGATGAATGCCACCTTAAGCAAGTGATCAAATTAATATCACCAATAATGGGACAAATTGATATCACGTGCCTCCTGCCACGATCCACTGAGAAGGGCACAGAATCACGTGTGTAGTGTTCCTGCCCCAAACTCATCACCTGCATCTAACCTGGAGGAAGGGACCAGACACAAACCCAAATTGAGAGACATTCTTTTTAATTTTATTTTATTATTTATTATTATTATTTTTTTTATTTTTTGAGATGGAGTCTCATTATGTCACCCTCCGTAGAGTGCCATGGCGTCACAGCTCACAGCAACCTCAAACTCTTGGGCTTAAGTGATTCTCTTGCCTTAGGCTCCCAAGTAGCTGGAACTACAGGCGCCCACCATAACACCCAGCCAACCGTCACAGACCAAAAGAGACCAGGAGAAAAAAAAAAAAATAGCTTTAAGGGATATTACAATTGATGGAATTAACTTTGAAGATGGAGCTCAAATTACACAAGAGTGTTATATTGATGTTAAATTTCTTAATTTTGTGAAAATTGTACTGTAGTTATATAAGATCATTTCTTTGTTCTTAGAAATAAGAACACTTGAATAATTTAGGGGTGAATGGGTCCATGTCTCCATCTTCCCTACTAATATAAAAATATGTATATATAAAAATGAAGAGCAAAATAGTAAGAAAGAAATTGCAAAATTTAAACAACTTGAGATAAGGGGGTAAAGGGGATTTGTTTGTACTATTTTCTTTAAGTTTAAAATAATATCAAAATTAAAATTTACACGGCAGGAGATGGCGGTGCATGCCTGTAATCCCAACACTTTGGGAGGCCTAGGCAGGAAGATATTGTCAGGAGTTTAAGACGAGCCTGGGCAACATGGTGAGATTTGATCTCTACGAAAAATAATTAGCAGGTCTGGTGGGTACCTGTAGTCCTACCTACTCAGGAGGCTGAGGCATGCGGATCACTTGAGCTTAGGAGTTGGAGGTTGTGGTGAGCTATAAGGATGCCATGGCATTCTAGCCTGGATGACAGAGCAAGATCCTGTCTCTAAAAAAAAAAAAAAAAAAAAAAAATCACAAAAGAAAAGAATATGAGAAAATGTGCCTCTTATAGACAGTCTGAGGAGGGCATTTCCAGGACTGAGTTTGGTAGGCAGCTGAGAGATGGGCGCCTGTACCCTGAGAGTATGACGTCTCAGGCTGACGAGAGGCTTGCTACTCTGGCTACCAGGTGCTTCTCAGCTTGGTTCTGCTATTTGAGTCCTGGGAATGAAGCTTTTCTAGCTGAGGCTGAGTGGACAGGCCCGTCAGTAACAACACTGCTGGTGTGAAGGTGCCATCATCACTTTGCATTGTGAACCTCCTGTGGGTGAGATCTGGGCTGGGTGCCTTTTCATGTTACCAGATGCTGCTGTGGGCATGGACATCTTATTGAAGCTTTAGAACAACCTGAAATAAGTAGGCTCAGTGCCCCTATTTACCAGATGGGGAAACTGAGTCTCAGCAAGATGAGGCTGGCACTCTTCCAAGCCTAGCTCACGGCTTGTCCCCTGCAGCTCCTGGCACATGCCCGTCTGGGCCTTGGCATTGGCTCCTCTGCCTGCCTTCGGCTGCCCCTCCTGCCTCTGCTTATTGATTTTCTGGCCCAGCCAAGACTGAAGTCAAGGTCTCCTGCCTCTGAATTGCAGGTTCTCAGTGGTAATTAAATACCAGCTGGGCTGAAATCAAGCTTTGCCTTACTATGAACAAGTAATTTTCCAACCCAACTGGGGGGTGGATGCTGAAAAACCATTTTGAACCTCTTTTGAGAAGCAGCTGTCATAATGGAAAAACAAAACAAAACAACACAACACAAAACAGACTAGAAAGGGTTGAGCATTGGAGGACCATCAGTAGGCCTAGGCTGGGTCCTGGTCTTCTGAGGTTTTGGTACAAAGTCCCTCAGAACTTCTGGTAGGAGCCCTTTGTAAACCTCTGGATGCCTCTGACCTCTGTCCAGTGAGCTGGTGGCTGGAGACTCCTGGGATTCAGGAAGAACCCCTCCCCCACACCTGCTGGACCTTAGTGTTCCAGTTACGGCCAGCTACTAAGCGGCCACTTTGCAGCATTTTGCACCTCTTTGATATCCTTCAAGAATCCTGACCAGCACTCTGATGACTGACAGTGCTTGGAAACTCAGAGTCATGCTCTTGTGGCTGCATATTAGTAAATCTGAAAGCTCCTTGTCAACTCAGAAGAGCTGTGTGAATGGGAAGACTTATTTTGCAACTGCTTTCAGGGGCAACTGAAAAACAGAATCTATATCACATCCTGAAGGCCAAAGGCCACACCTTCAGCCCCACTGAGGACTCTGGGGCAGGGATGTTTCCAACAGAGAGCCCTGTCCCCAATGGCCCCTGGGCTCCATACTTCCTCCTCCCCTGGAGACTTCCTTTCTTTCTCCTTTCTCCTCATCCTGCTTCTATCCAAGGCCCTGACCCTCCAGGAGCATATTCTGGGGAGGAAAGACCCCACTTAGCAATGGGGCTCCCTCAAGTTAACTGACTTCTCTGAGCCTCAGTTTCCTTATCTGTTGAATAGGGCTATAATGCCTTGCATGGTTTCAGGAAAGCCTAAGTGGGGCATAAGGCCTGTGAAGTGCTCAGCACAGAACCTGACACAGTGAGACCCTGGTAGGCTATTCCTGTTACTCTGGACTTCCTGTCCCACCTTGTCTCACAGGTGACCTCTTTCTTGTGATCAGGACCGAGCTCCCCTTCCGTGGGAGAACTTCGTGGGCCAGGCCCTTTCTCTCCGGCACACACTGCTGTCCACACGCAGCACGTTCACTCTTCCTGTCCTGCCTCCCCCACCAGACTGGCAGGAGTGGTGCTGGGTTCATTTCCACGTCCCCAGATAAGGGGCTCAGTAAATTCTGGTGGGTGTGCTGCAGCAGGGTAAGGGGGTTGACAGTGGGTGCCCAAGCTCAGTAGTGGAAATGTGCCTCTGGCCACCTGGAGGGACTTTGCAGACATGTCCCCCCAAAACAGTGGACCCCGTGGCTGGGTACTAGAACATCAGGATTCAAGCCATGGGCTGATGGGTAGGTGACCTGGCAGCTGGGGTGCACATGGTGGTGCACTCACTGAGGTCTCGATAGATGACTCATGAATGTCTTGTGGCCACAAGCTGACGCAGGTTGAGGGAGGGATGCTCCTCCAGCAAATGCTTCCCTCCAGGAGGGCACTGCACTCGGGATCTAATGCTCTTAGATTTCTCTCAAGTACAGACTGATGGGACAATGAAGCACATACCACAAGCTTACAGCCTGGCAACCACTATTGCACTCTGTCCCCAGCAGGAACCTGGGTGCAGGCTTGGGGACAGTCAAGCTGAGAGTGTGACCTGGCAGCTCTGTCCCTGCCTGAGGCTGATAACATGTGCCACATTCAGCAGGTGACTGGGGGAGGAGGCGAGTCACTCCTTACCCAGGTCCCTAGAGCATCCTGACATGGAGCCTGCAACACCTTTCTGGGTTGCCTGTGCAGGGAGGCAAGTCCATGGGGAATGGGAATGCCTGGTCAGCGGGGGTGGGGGGGGTGGGGGGGCGCGCAGGTCAGCGTGGTGGCTGGCAGGAGGTGAGTTTCACGAAGAACCCAGTGTGGGCAGAGGCTTGTCCCACATATATTCCTATGCCCAAGGGAGTGTAACATTAAATAGCAAATAGAAAGCACCATTCCTGAGAGACCACAGGAAAGGACAAATTTTATATTGTAGTAACTTTAATGGCAATTTTTGCCCTGCCTTTTTTTTTTTTTTTGGTCGGGGCTGGGTTTGAACCTGCCACCTCTGGTATATGGAGCCAGTGCCCTACTCCTTTGAGCCACAGGCGCCACCCCTTTTTGCCCTGCTTTTTTGAGAAAGAGGCTTCACATGTTTATTTTGTGCTGACCCTGCAAATTATGCAGGTGGTCCTGGCAGTGAGCAATCAGTGAGATGATTGCTGAGCCTGCCTGTCGGTGTTACTACCCCCAGAATGGGGACTGGGATTATCACTTTGGTTTTTATGCCACTCTACAGGATAGGTGAAGTGGCTTCAGGAACTGAGTCCTACTAGGCTGATGGCTGTGACAATAAATATTCTATTAAATGCAACTGATTTTGCATTTTATTCTCAATCCTGAGACTTCTATTTCTTGAATTCTTCAAGCAGATGTATTCAAATACCTTGTGAAGCAGCTGGGGCTCTGCGTGGGTGGGGGCTGCCCCTACCGCCTGGCCCAGCCTGGAGCACATCTATCCAGACATCAAGTCAAACTGTGGTTTGAAGCAGCTGGAACAGTCACTAAAAAGCTGTGATTTTTCAGGAACAGATTCCTCTCCCAAGGCAGGGTGCCTGGGTCTGGGTGGGGCAGGTTAGGGGGGTGCTCAGATGACCTGGCCTCGGTCCTTTTCTCCTCCTGTCCCACACCCCAGCTTCATCTCTCTCTCAGTTTTCACAACATCCTCCTCTGCTCTCTCCCACTCCAAGCCAATCCTCCACTCCCTGTGCAGAGAGACCTGTCTAGAATCTGTCAGTCTATGTGCCCCTCTAGGCAGAGGTCAAATCTGCCTTCTCCCTGTTCCTAGTCCCAGCAATGCCTGGGAGAAGTCGGTGCCCAGAGGGTTGGTGGCTGAGGAGAAGGTCATGGTGGTCATGGTAGTTGGTTCCTAGCCGCCATGGCAGCCCAGTCTAGGAGTCTCATTCCCATGGCCACTGATGGAGAACTGTGAGCTCATGACCCACTTCTGGCCAATGAGACCGGGGGGGACTAGATGAAAAGAAAGGTGGAGGGACTTTGGAAAAGATGAGGCACAAGGACACAGGCGTCCCTTTCCTTCCTCTCTTCCTGTCTGAAGTTGTAGACGAGGGCTGCCGCAGCTCCTGGACCTCCAGCCCGTGGAGGAAGACAGTAAATTGAGGAGAAGCTCAGAGAAGCTGAGCTGGAGCCCTCAAATACTTCACTAGAAGCTGCACTGCCAGCAGACTCCTTGTGTGTGGGGGCTGTATGTGGCCCACCCCTTGTATTAACAGAGGGTGTCTAGTCTGCCTCCAGAACTAGCAGGATCACGCCACTGGATAGGGTGTCAGACCCTCAGGTCTACATTCCTTGCAGACCAAAGCATCCTCAGTGGGTGCAAATAACCCAGTGACTATGGGAGAGCACTTGCTATGGCCAGACTCTCATCCCAATAGCACCAGCAGCCTCCCTGGGCTCAGTTTTTCCATCTAATGATTGCATTGAGCAGTTCTGGAGGAAGAACAGGAGAAAGGAAGGATGATGCCCTTTTAAAATATAGGGCAGGCATCCTCAAACCACGGCCCATGGGCCACATGAAGCGGTGTGAATTGTATTGTTCCCATTTTTTTACTTCAAAATAAGATATGTGCAGTGTGCATAGGAATTTGTTCATAGTTTGTTTTTTTTTAAACTATAGTCCGGCCCTCCAGCCATCTGAGGGACAGTGAATTGGCCCCCAGTTTAAAAAGTTTGAGCATGCCTGATATAGGGTGTTGGTAAATGACAACAGTGAAAGTTACAAGTATGTGCTTTGTAATCAGACAGACCTGGGACCAAAGCCCAGACGTGCACTTACTGGCTATTACTTGGGTGAGGTGCATACACTCTTTAACCATAGTTTGCTCATCTATGAAATAGGGATAATGATGGGGTAAGTGAGGCGGGCTGTACAAAAAGCTAATGATGCACCTGGTGCTCAGTAAGGGCTCCAAGGCCTAATTGGCCATCTGGTTGCCCAAACTCGGGAGCTGTGAAAGGTAAGAGGGGGATGGAAGGGGAAGAGGAAGGCCTTTCTAGCAGAGAACTTCAGAATCTCTCCCACTGTTCCTCATATTACTTCCTTCCCCAATTGCTCCAGCCCACACTCAGCATGGCCATCTGTCCAGGGCTGCCTTGGATGGACCAGTGTGATTGGGAAAGGAAGGCCTCATGTGTGGAGGCCTTGAGGTTTGCCTTCAGGAGTAGAAAGGCATGTCAGGAGGGAAGCTGGGCACAGAGCAGCAAAGGTGTGGAGGTGTGAGTGGGGAGAGGAAACGGCCTGGCTGGAGCAGAAGTTTGTGGGAGGTGATGGGAAGAATACCTGGAAAGCCAGGGCAGGGAGCCAAGCTGTGGGTAGGAGCCTTCTACTAACAGAGGGTTTCTAGTCTGACTCCAGTACTAGAGATAGATAGAATGAAGAAACTGAGCCCAGGAGGTTCAGTTTTTCTGGAGCTGGCAATGCCATTCAGATGAGAAATACATTCTCAGCATATGGACTCTGGAGTTCAAGATGATTTTACAACACAGCTGTCTTCAGTGGCAAGTAACAGGAAACCTAACTGGGCCTAACAATTTAAAGCTGAAGGTGTTTATTAGCTTATGTACAAGGATACTGAAGGTAAGGGGTTTCCGGGGGCAGTCCCATTTCTCTCCTAACGTGTTCCCTCTTGGGTGGCTATTTTGGAGGCCTGTGTGTGCCGCCACCCCAAACCCTGGGCATGGGTGATGGGCACCTGGGAGCTTAGCTCTGCCTCCTTCAGCAGCTCTCGTCTGTCTATCACCCCAGTCAGCTGTAAGGCAGACATTAGTGAGGGTGGTGATTTATGGGCCCCTGAATCATCCCCTTTCACCAGCCCATCCTGGGCTCAGGACTCCCTGCCAGCGTCTTCTGCTTAGTGGGCTGTGTCTGGGGATCTTCCCAAGGTGGTACTGGACAGCCCTGTGCACGTGTCCTAGAAAACTGGAAATTCCAGAAATATTTTTGACACTGTCTCTTTTCTAAAGACTAGGAGTGGCAGATATAGAAACTGAGGCTCAGAGTATCAGAGGATCTATTAGGGTTCTTCAGCCACTGAAGGGTTGGGCCCAAACTAAACAAAAACTGGGGCTCAGCCTGGGTTTCCACACTCCTACTTCTGTGGTCCCCAAGCACAGCTGAGTCTGTCCCTGGACCAAAAGCCCTTTGAGGGCAAGCCACCAAATAGCCAGGGTTTGATGAATGATAGATGTCCCAGGCCTTGGCAGACCCCTCTGGAGTGGCTGGCTGGTGCAGGGTAGAAAGTCTAGCATCTCCGGGCCTGGCCTGGAAAGGGGTCAGGCTGGCTCATGATAGCACCTGGGGCTCTCTTTGCCCCCAGCGTCAGCAGGCCTCAAGCTCCTTATATTTATGGTCTCTAAGAATAAACTGAGCCAGGGCATTGGGAGGAGGCAAGCAGAGGCAGGCAGCAGGATGGCAGGTGGCAGGCGGGGCACTCAGGGAAGCCAGCAGCTCCACTTCCTGTGGGCGAGGGCCCGGGTGCCTGCCCCACACAGCTTGCACAAACCTTCTGCACAGGCCTCAGGCTGTCTGTCCTCCTGGCCTAAGCTCCAGCCCCCCTCTCCTACTTGCCACTGCCTCCCACCCAGCATTGGCATCCTTGCTCCCTGCCCTGGGTCCCAGACTGTCCTCCATTGCTGCAGGGCTGGCTGGCGAGGGGCCACGGACACCAGGTCCCGCCCTCCCATCACTGAGCACTGCTCCTTCCTCATTTTGCTGCTGATTCTTGCCCCAAACAAAGCAGGTTGAGCCCTTTTCCTCCCCTGGCGGCTGGTCTCTGGCTTTCTGCTGCCTTCTGAGCGCTGCAGACGGTGCCGACCAGGGAGGGGGGACTGGGACGCTGCTCCTGGCGCCTGGCCCTCGGGCAGGCCCGTGGCAGGAGAGGGAGTAGTGCAGCGGCAGTCGCCTGAGGATGATGCCCCAGCTGCAGTTCAGAGATGCCTTTTGGGTGAGTGAGGATGGCCGGGGGCACTGAGCAAGTGGAATGGCCCAGTGAGGCCCACATTTCCATGGCATTTGATGGGATGTGGCTCTGAGGTGGGAGTTTGTTTGCTCTTAAAAAAAGTGGTTGACTTTTGGTCTTAACTATTGTGGAGGTGGCCTGGGCCCTTGCCCTGTCTGAGCTGGTGGGCAGGGGACACCATGAGGAGGGGGCTGCTTTCTCCTTTGGGAGACTGCTCCCCACAGCAGGAGCTTGCCAGGAGTGTCTATGTGGGTAGAGGTTTGAGGACAACATGTGGGTCACAGATTTGGGGACCCGACAAAGTTGGGTACAGACCTTGACTGTGTGACTTACAAGCTGAGCAAGTCATTTTATGCCTCCAGGCCTCACTTTCTCCATCTACATAATGGAGATGAAAAAACCTCAGCATACCAACTAAATGGAGGATTAAGCAAGGGCTCTAATGCACTAAGGCCCAGCACTTTGCTTGCATGCCAAATAGTGATTCTCTTCCCCCAACCCAACTCCTCCTCCCTGCAGACCTTAGGGGTCCTTCAAGGAGGCAGCCAGGCTGGGCACTTCCTTGCTTGCTTTCTTAAATTCAGTGCAGGCATAAATCAAGTCATTTCCCCCATGAAATGAAGGCACCCAGCCAGTGGTGGAGGAAAAGTGGCTTGGCCCAGGCCACATAGCCTGCAGCCCAGCTTGGGCCTCAGATCCCCTTGGAATTTTTTCCAGCTGTCCTTCAACCATCCTTCTGGTCCTTAAATTTTAGCTGTTCCCATGTCTCTTGGGGGAAAAGCTAAGACATCTCTAGTTAGAGCAAGGGACTCTCTGGCCCTTAGCTCAGCCTCAGCCAACAGCCTGGCCCTCCATGGGCCCTGTCCTTGGGCTGCAGCCAGAAGGATGAGAGCTAATGAGCCAGGTCTTCCCCTACTTCCGGGCCAGCTCTGCTTGGTGCCTGTGGCCAGTGTGAGTGGCCTGCTTCCTCTGCACTGACTGCACAGTGGCAGAGGACCCACCCTGTGCCTCTCTGAGCCTCAGTTTCCCCATCTCTACAAAGAGAGAGTGGGACCAGCCCAGAGAAGCCACTGGTGGTAGAGCTGGCATGGCCCATCTGAGCAGTAGGCATCAGGGTACTCACAGCTCAGGCTGGCAGCTGGAACCCTGGGAGTAAACTTGGGTGGCATGAGTCACAACATCACTGCCCTAACTTGGAGTACAAAGTTGGGGAAGGGGTAGGGCCTGGAAATCCAGACTACTTTGTGACCCAGGGCAGGCCAGGACCTTGTACCCAGCCTAGAGCTCCCAGGCACACCTTCCCTAGAGTGGAACTGAGTCAGGGAGCAGGATCTGTGCAGGGGAATGGCATATGAGGGAGCAGGGTGTGGTAGCAGTAGCAGAAACAAGCTACCAGCCCACCTGTGGGAGCTTCCTGAGTGGCATCTGCCCAAGCTCTGCACTTGCCACGCCCCTGAGCTGCTGTGGCCTTCGTGGCCTCCATGTACCTACTCTCCTCCGTGCCTGGCTCCCTGGGCTAGGGTGAGGATACTGCTTCCCTAGGGAAAGCCAGCGCAGGAAGGGCAGAGAGGTGGCCAGTGGGAGCCTCTTACCTGAACCTGGCCAGACCCCCCCCCCCCCCAGAAGGTCACTGCAAGCATCACTGCCCCGGGGGCTCTGCCCAGTGCACAGTAGGACTCCCACGGGCACTAAAGGCCTGCGGACTGTTCTCAGGCTGTGTACACACTCACTGCTTTAATCCTCATGACACTTGCTATTGTCCCTATTTTTCAGATGAGAGAACTGAAGCACAGAGAGCTTAAGGGACTTGCTAGGGGTCACACAGCTGGGATTAAACCTGGAAAGTCTGGCTCCAATGCTTGTGTGGCCTGTTGTGTGTCACTACCCCACTATGTTCCTAGCAGAGCACTGGATCTTTGGGCTTCAGGGTCCACATAGGACAACAGAGGGAAAAAATCTGCCCTCTTACTTCCCAGAGGGGTAAGAAGATTAAATGAGGAGGACAGAACAGTATTTTGAAGCTCTCATTACAGTATCTATAAAACAGAAAAGGGACATTCCTCAGGCTACAGTGGGTGTGTTAAGAATAGCCCAGCCGGCTTGGCCTCTCATCTTGGTTCCCCACAACCCCAGCACAAGGCACTGCTGTTAAACCCTGAAGCCTGGCAGCACACTGGTTAGAAATGACTGGTCTTGCCGGGGGCGGTGGCTCACACCTGTAATCCCAGCACTCTGGGAAGCCAAGGCAGGTGAATCCCTTGAGCTTAGCAGTTTGAGACCATCCTGAGCAAAAGTGAGATACCTATCTCTAATAAAAACAGAAAAACTAGTCAGACATGGTGGGAGGTCTCCGTAGTCCCAGCTACTTGGGGGGCTGAGGCAAGAGGATCACTTGAGCCCAGGAGTTTGAGGTTGTTGTGAGCTATGATGCCACGACACTCTACCAGGACCACAGAGTGAGACACCACCTCAAAAAAAAAAAAAAAAAGAAAAAAGAAAAAGAAAAAGAAATGACTGGTCTTTAAATAGTAGAAAGAAATCTCTGTACTAGAAAGATATGTTTAATATCAGAGCCCTTTGTTACCTGGCAACCCCACCCATCCAGAACATGGGTGGGAGTCAGCCCTGTTTCTGGCATAAACTCAAGGAGGGAGGAAAAGTGGTTTCTGAGAAGCCACAGATGATGTCCCTAATGGATTTCAGCAAGGCTCATATGCTTTACTCATAGGAGATGCCCCTTAGCTTTAGTCAGGGCCTGTGAACTCTAATTTTACCCACAATTTTAACGGTCTTAGTCATGTGGTCTTTTAATTTATAGAAACAGCAATTACTAGCGGCCACACAGGACCTGATATGCAGTTGGTGATGGATAAATATTGGTGGATCTGGACTGTTAGAGGCAGTTTTAGAGACAGCTAGTAGCCTAGTAGCAAGGAAGGAAAAAGAAATTAAAAGTCGATGTGATAGCACAGAAAGCAGTGGGGACACTGAGCTTGGGAGCAGTCCTGTCCCTCAGCAGGCCTATGTTTGCCATTCTATCACACAGGGTGTGTTTATAGCCTATTTTTAGCTGAGGCAGGGGTGGGGTGGACTAACTGCAGCGGAGGGAAGGGATAATTTGATTTCTGTGATACCCGCATGATACAGAGCATCACCCCTTTGCAGGAAGTCTGTGGCTAAACCTAAAACTGAGAATAACAGCTGTCCAGGCCAAGAGGGCAGTAGATCTCATGCTACCTGACCCAGGACTGAGTCTAAGGGACCTGGAAGCCCAGAGAAGGGAAGCCCCACCACCACCACCGGCTTGCCAGTGGCTCTGCCCCCAGAGAGCAGCCAAACTGCATTGCAAGAGACATACTAAGTAAATATTTACAGAATAATGAATGGACAGGGAAACTCCCCGTGTCTACCTCCCTTCCTGAATATTTTTATACTTCATTTCACTTTAGTTAAATTCTACAAATATTTCCTAAGCAGGGTTCCCTATTGGCTGGTCCAAGCTGCACCCCTGAGCTTCACCCCACATCTAATCAGGTGAATGAGACTGTCTTGACCCGAAGGAAGCCGCAGTTCAGTACTGGAGCTGGAGGGGTTCCCTGTGAGTGACAGTGTCTGAGCCGTGTTATCCCCTCACCCCTGCACCCTATATATCCAGTAGCCTTTGAAAAGATGTCTCTGGATATTGTTTTAACAGGGAAAATCTAGTTCTGGACCAAGTTTTATTCACATCCCTATCCCAGCTCTTTTGGGGTAGTCAAAAGGAAAAGTCAGGGCCTGGTGAGGCTGGGCCATATACACTGCAGGGACCTCCTCCAACATTTGGGTGGAAGCCACCAAGGTGATGTGGGGAGAATAGGCCTGAACTTTCCCTCTGACATGTGGTCATCTCTCTCCTCTGAGGCTGGGCTCTAGCTTCACCAGAAACCTCTATGCAAGGTGGGAGGAGCTGGGCCTCTCCAAAGCCGTTTCACAGGTGATGGCACCACGTCTAGGCGGAGGCAGTGACTTACCATGTTCACTCAGTGAGCCTGAAGCTGACCAGCCCCATTCCCATGTGTCCACTCAATTGCTGGTGCCTCTTCCCCTTCCCAGTTCTGAGACACTGAGATTCCCCATTTAGGAGGCTACAAGGAAGGGGACTGAGGAGACTGCTTTGGCTGTCCCAAAGGTGCCTGTCCTCTGCCCAACCCTGGGACCCACCTATCATGGCCCTGGGCTGTCAGGAGAGGTGACATTTTCTGGGCACTGTTTCTGCACTGGGCGTTTAAAGCTATGTATGTACCTTCTAATGAAACAAAATCAGTTAGTGTAGGGTCCAAAAAGACAAGTGGGAAAATGGAGAGAAATAAGGAAAAAGCACATCATCTCATCACAAAACTGCTAATATTTTGCTGTTTCTATAAGATGTGCTTACAGGTGCAAGCATATTGGGTACACACTTTTGTAACCTTCCCTTTTTTCTAGCATTTAAAATTTTATATTTAAGGCCAGGTGTGGTGGCTCATGTCTATAATCCTAGCACTCTGGGAGGCTGAGGCGAGTGGATTGCTTGAGCTCCACTAGTTTGAGACCACCCTGAGCAAGAATGAGACCCCATCTCCACTAAAGGTGAAAAAAACTAAGGCAAGAGGATCACTTGAGCCCAATTTTGAGGTTGCTGTGAGCCATAATGCCATGGCACTCTACCAAGGGCGACAAAGTGAGACTGTGTCTCAAAAAAAAAATAAATAAATTGAAATTTTATATTTAATTGTGGTAAAATAATATACATAACATAAAATTTACCACCTTCACCATTTTTAAGTGTTAAAAAGTTCAGTGTTTTAAGTGTTTTTAAGTTCAGTAGTGTTAAGGATGCTCTCACTGTTGTGTGAACCTCTATTTTTCAGTGAAACTTCATGGCGAACCCTGTGGGTGTGGGTTTCTTGTCCCCAGTAATACCGTCGTTAGTGAGTGCACAGTTCTTCAGCTGTGGGCTTGGTGGGCATGCTGTGGTCTATTTGCCCAGTCCCCTATTGTTGTACACTTAGGCTACTGCCAATTACTTACTGTTCTGGACAGTGACACAATAGGTCACTTGCGGATTATTTTCTTGGGTAGCTTCCCAGGAGAGGAGGCATATCTGGCTGAGAGAGAGAGGCCAGTTCTCTAGCTGGTGGTACCAGTAGCCACTTGGGGATCTCTCATTGTCCTCTAGTGGGGCAGGAGCAGGAAGGAGAGACTGGAGTGGACTGGGCCAGTGTGTGGGGCCCTGATGGAAGCCGGAGCCTGTTCAGACTGTGGGAGCAGGTCAAGTTCCTGGGTCCTTATAGGCTGAGAGGCCAGCGGCTGAGGAATGGTTCTCTGCAGTAGCAGGTGCTTGTGGACGGCAGCACAGGAGGTGGGAGAGGGAGGCCTGGCTGTCTGGCCTCTGCTACCACCAACTAACTACCTTCTTGGCAACTCCCCAGGCACCGCTGTCAGAGGGAATGAGGACGATGATCTGTATGGATGGGGGAGCTCGTCAATACCCGGTGTCATGTGTATAGCGCACAGCTCTGGGGAGTATGTCTGTACACAACCTGTTGTGAACACTGAGGAATAAGAATTTATCCTGGGATAGGCTTGTACCAACAGGACTCTCTGGACAGACACACAGGGAACTATGTAAAGTGGCTGTCTGCTGGGAGAATGAGAGAAAAGAGGCAGATGAGGGATGGGGCTGAGTGGCTGTGAGTGTTTTTAGGACAAATGTTTTTATGTGGTTTGATTTTTTAACCATATAAATGTACTAATTATTCAAAAATTAAATAATTAAAAATGAAAAAAAAAAGACATTTATTTCAAGTTCCATGAAGATATTTTCTGAGTGGCAGCTCTGTCTGTCATCCTCCAGGGAGTGGCAATAGCGCCTGTTTGTTGAGTGTCTGTTACACACCTGGTCCATTCCATGTGTTCCTGGACCCACACTGCAAGCAAGGGTCTCTGTGGTGGTAACTGAGGCAAAGGCCAGACCAAGGTCACATGTACAGGGTAGAGCAGGGACTCCCAGCAGGTCTATTTGATCCATTGCCCTCTGCCCCCGAATTTTGAGGAGACTGACTAGTTTGTTCTTGGTTCAATGTTCCTCTACATGTTAAAACTGATTTCTGTGGTCTTGGAAAATAGGGTGATTTTTGTATTCCCCATCTAATTTTCTGCAAGCAAGTACATATGTCATTAAAAGGAAAACTATTTTTTTTTTTTTTTTTTTTTTTTGAGACAGAGTCTCAGTCTGTTGCCCAGTGTCAGCCTAGCTCACAGCAACCTCAAACTCCTGGGTTCAAATGATCCTTCTGCCTCAGCTTTCCAAGTAGCTGGGACTACAGGTACCATCACAATGCCTGGCTAATTTTTCTATTTTTAGTAGAGATGGGAGTCTCCCTCTTGCTCAGGCTGGTCTCCAATTTCTGAGCTCAATCGATCTTCCCATCAATTGATCTTCCCTCCTAGAGTGCTGGGATTATAGGTGTGAACTACCATGCCCAGCCAGGAAAAAACCATTCTAAAACAAAACTAAGCAATCCCTATTTTCAAGGCTGAGATGGTATTTTTAGGCTGAATTTGTGGTTTGATAGCATTTCCAGCTCCACAATACTCTGTGAGTATTTTGTAGTGTGTGGCCCCCACCTCCCCAAGGACAGAGACTTTGACTCATCCGTGTCTGTCCCACAGGACGTGGGCAGCCACCTGATGGTGGGACAAGACCGAGAGGTTTGTGGTTATCCTCGCTCTGCTTTTTTGATGCCTGCGGATGGTCACCTCTAGAAGTTACTGGCTACAGGGCTCTGAATTCAATATTATTCTTTTTTCTCATCTTTTTTTTTTTTTTTTTTTTTTAGACAGAGTTTTACTTTGTCGCTCTGGGTAGAGTGGTGGTGTGGTGGCATCATAACTCACAGCAACCTCAAGCTCAAGCGATTCTCTTGCCTCAGACTCCCGAGTAGCTGGGACTACAGGTGCCTGCCACAACACCTGGCTATTTTTAGAGATGGGGTCTTACTCTTGCTCAGGCTGGTCTTGAACTCCTAAGCTCAAGCAATCCACCCAACTTGGCCTCACAGAGTGCTAGGATTACAGGCATGAGCCACTGTGCCTGGTCCTCAATGTTATTCTTGGTGGAAACAAGATCTGCTTCTTGCTGACCTGTTTGCTGGTCCCTAGGAGCTCGCGTGCTTTTCCTGGTTGCCCCTGGTGTCTGCACAGAGCTGGGGAAGCCCCTGGCATGGAGAAGGGGGGCCCTTGCTTTAGGCTTTGAAGGGAAGGGGAGGATTGGGGAGATGTCAGGAGGGTCAAATGACACTCCAGGTGGAAGGCACAGGATGGGCAAAGGTGTGTGAAAGGGGAAGTGGGCACAGAGGGTTCGGAGGCAGTTTTCTGGCCCAGAGCATTATGCAAGGGGCCTGGAAGGAAAGGAAGGCCTGAGCAGGTTGTGAAAATTCTCTGTCTTAAATGGTGGCTCCCTCTTTGCACCTCTCTGGTGATGGCCGTTTACTCTTGTGCAAAGAGCTAGGAGGCTGCAGGCTGCGGGTGGGACATCCTCCCTCTTTACCCAAAACGTGGCGGACTCTGTAAACCACACCATGGAGGGAACTTGGGGTGAAAACCAAGACAGCCTCAGCTTTGAGTTAGAGAGAGTGGTGCCTGTGCACTGGGCCACCCACATTGGGCTCCCTCACAGGCTTCCGTCACTCCCTGTACACCAGGGTCAGAAGGAAATCAGCTTCTTTGAAGCGCTGCCTGGCCCCCGCCCTTACTAGCTGGGTAGTCTTGGTGAATCATTTCCCCTCCCTGAACCTCAGTTTCCTCTTGTGTAGGATGTTCTGGTGATTCTCACCTAAAATGAGGGCTTTGAGGACAGAGAGGCTCAGGGCAGTGCAAAGGGACCACCTCTTCCTGCTCACCATAGTGAGTTAGCGGAACAGGAACGGTCCCACAGGGCCAGATTCATAAGTGGATATGCACCTGCAGGGTGGCCTTTTCCAGAATGCCTCTCAGCCGTGTTCCCCTTGCATGTCACACTCCACCACTGGAGAGTCATTTCTCTGTTTTCAAGTAACAAGATGACCTATGGTATCTCACTTAGTTCCTGCAATAGTCCTGTGAGGTTGGTATTCTCATTCCTGTTTTACAGAGAAGAAATAGAGGTTCATGGAAGGGATTTGGGCCTGCAGGATGCTACTTGCGGGCCGGGCAGGGCTTGGCTGCTACCTTTCCCAGGCCTGGGTCAGAAAGCCCTTTGCAATTAATGGGAGGATGTCATGGTTTGCTGAGGCCAGGCACCCTGAGCAGTGTGTGACAGAGCAGGCAGGAGAGTGACACCCTTCCGCTAGTGTTGACAGGCCACCCACCATTGGGCAACAGGAAGTGCCAGCTGGAGCTCCAGAGACTTGCAGCCAGCCTGGGGACAGGGTGGCCAGATGGAACTCAGGGCTTCCCAGCTATGGAAACAGGAACAGGAAATAGCCACACTGGGCAGGAAGAGAGGGATGATGGGCTGAGGCAGGAGTGTGCTTGGTACGTTTAGGGGACAATAGAAGGCCTGCATGGCTGAAATAAATGACCAGGATGAAGCATTGTCAGAGGCTCAGCGCCTGTTGCTCAAGCGGCTAAGGCGCCAGACACATACACCAGAGCTGGCAGGTTCAAATCCAGCACAGGCCCGCCAAACAACGATGACAACTACAACCAAAAAAAAAAAAAAAAAAAATAGCTAGGCATTGTGGCTGGCGCCTGCAGTCCCAGCTACTTGGGAGGCTGAGGCAAGAGAATAGCTTAAGCCCAGGAGCTGGAGGTTGCTGTGAGCTGTGATGCCATGGCACTCTACCCAGGGTGACAGCTGGAGGCTCTGTCTCACAAAAAAAAAAAAGAAAAAAAAAAAAAAAAAAAGAGTTGTCAGAGATAAGGTCAGCAATGGAGCAGGGAACTGGATCTTGTAGTACTTTCATTTTCAAAAATTCCAATGCCCAGACTATGTCCAAGGCCACGTACATCCTAATTTCTGGGGGCAGGGCCTGGGCAGCAAGTGTTTTCAAAGCTCCCCGGTGCCCACCCCCACTGCGTGTGGCCAGGGTTAAGAATCATGCCTGTAGATAATTGTAGTGACTAAGTGCCATTGCTATTTCCTGATCTGTTTCACCATCCTGAATAGAAATGGTGCCTATTAAATCATTCCCTTCACCCCCCTCTACCCTCCATCTCTAGGATTTGCCTGTCTAGGTATCTCACACGAGGAGAACCATTCACTATTTGTGCTTTCGTACCTGGCTTAAGTTCATTTAGCATAATGTCTTCCAGCCTTATAGTGTGTGTCAGAACTTCCTTACAGCAGAATATTATTCCATTATACAGAAATACTTCATTTTGTACATTCATTCATCCACTTATGCACACCTGGGCTGTTTCCTATTTTTAGCTATTGTGAATAATGCTGCTATGAACACTGGTGTACAAGCATCTGTTTGAATTTATGCTTTTAATTCTTTTTGGTATCTACTAGGAGTGGAATTGTGGGATCATTTGGGTAGCCTATGGTTAACTATTTGAGTAATATCCAGACTGTTCCACAGCAGCTGCCCCCTTTCACATTCCCAAAAGCAATGCAAAAAGATCCAATTTCTCCACATCTTTGCCAATACTTGTTAATTTCTGTTTTGTTTTGTTTTTTAAATCATAGCCATCCTAGAAGGCATGAAGTGGTATCTCATTGTGGTTTTGATTTGCATTTTCCTAATGCTAATGGTGTTGAGCACCTTTTCATGTGCTCACTGGCCATTTGTATGACTTCTTGAGAGACATGTGCACTGGAGGCCTTTACCCTTGAATTGGGTTGCTTGGCTTTTCGTTGCTGGGTTATATATTCTGGATATACATCCCTTATCAGGTGTGTGATTTGCAAATATTTTCTCCCATGCTGTGGATTTTTTGTTCACTCTCTTGACATTGTCTTTTGATGCACCAAAGTTTTTCATTTTGATGGAATTCAGTTTATCTACTTTTTGTTTTGTTGCCTGTATGTTTAATGTCATATCCAAGAAATCATTGCAAAATTCAATGTCATGAAGCCTTCCTCCTATTTCCATTGGAGAGTTCTGTGGCTTTCATTTTTACATTTTGGTTTTTGATTCATTTTGAGTTAATTTTTGCATATGACATAAGGTAAGGGTTCAACTTCATTCTTTTGACTGTGGCTGTCCAGTTTTCCCAGCACCATTTGTGGGAAAGACTGCCTTTTCCCCGTGAGTGGTCCTGGCACCTTGTCAGAAATCAATTGAAGATATATTTCTGGGCTCACTAGTCTGTACCAATGGTCTATATGCATATCCTTGTGACATTACTACACTATTTTGATTACTGTAGCTTTGTAATAAGCATTAAAATCAAGAAGTTTGAGTCCTCCAACTTTATATATTCTTTTTCAAGATTGTTTTGGCTATTCAGGGTATCTAGTAGACATGCTTTTATTCTTGTTTTAAAGGCAAGGAAACTGAGGTCTGGGGCTTCCTGAAGTTGCCCAGCCTGGACTGGCCACCAATTCATGACAAAGTCCCCATCACATTCCCATCCTGGGCATACACTTGGAGATGCCTGATTTAGAGGCTCCCTGGGTGTGGGTGCTCCCTGTGGCTATCCTGCCTCCTGACTCCCTGGGTAGGCCCTGGACCTCTACAAAGGCTCCACCAGCTCTTCAGGGAGAGTCCGAAGGAGAGGCTTGTAAACTGGGTCCCTGGCCTCCTCAGTGGGTCAGGGCAAGGTCCTGCAAAGTAGATTTCTGCCCTGGCCTTGGCCTTTGAAAATCAGGACTTCTGGTTCTGCATTTCATGGGCTGCAGCTGCTGGGGCAAAGAGGACTCCCTCCTTGGTCACCTCCTGAGCAGTTGTCCTTTGGCCTGGACAAACTATAAGCCCACTCTCCAAGGCATGGAGACCCCAGGTTGTGGGATATTGTCTGAAGGGCCCAGAAAGACGCAAGGGACAATCCAGGAAGAAGGGCTGGGGGTGGGCCAGGGGATCAGCTTATAGAGTCAGGATCGGTGCCCCTGGAGCTTCAGTGAATACTAAACACAGCCGGTGTAGAGCTGGAGGAGATGGGTGTTTGGGATATCTGTGATGATGCTCACTTTGATGCAGAACAGGATGGAAATAAACTCTGGAGATAAAGAAATAGGTATGGCTGATGCCAGGGCCAATGGAAGAGCAGTAGCTGAGACTGGGCCTTGTGTCAGGGCAGGTGCCACCAAGAGGCTACAGGAATTTCATCCCAGTTCTCAGATGAATCCAAATCCCAGAGGGAAGGAGCTTGCACCCCAGAGTCCAGCAGTCTTGGTCTGAGTCCTTCCATTATAGGCTGAGAACAAGACATTAAACAGTGAAAGGTCCCAAAGCACGGGTTCCCTCAGCTAGCCCAGCTCCCCAGGGCCCAGGTGTCTTGCTGTTCAGAACCACATTTCCCCACAATGCAGCTTTTTGCAGCTCACACTGGTTGTGCAGGGCAGGACAGAGCAATTTTCCAGCCTCTAACACAGAACACTTTGCCTCGAGGATGCATTTTTATCTCTCACTATGACCTCAGAACCCAATGCCCAGCTTCAGTTCTGTTACATTTACGGGGTGACCCTGATCAGTCCCTCAGCTGTAAACATTGCAGTATAAATTGACTTCTGTGTCAGAGGTTTGAGACATGGAGATGTGCGCGTTAATGGCCTAGTAAGGACAGGGAACCCCACACGCAGACCCCTCAGTGGTGCAGGAGCCCAACCCGCCCCAGGCTTGGAAGGCATCTCAGCTGGAGCCCAGGGTCAGCTCCAGGGTTCAGAACCTACTAAGGCCAGTGGAAGAGCCCAAGGGGCCTCCAGAGGGTACAGGGCTCTGCTCTGCCTTCAGGGAGGGGTTGGGGACAGGAGTGGGCTCCCCTGAAGCTCCAGGGACCCATCTCTGTCTCCTGAGCAAGTCCCAAGGGAGGCTGCTGCTCCTCACACCTATAGCAAAAGCAGGGTACCCCACATCAGTCCTGTGAGGGTGCAGGGGCACATGTTTTCATCAGAAATGAAAAAATGGAGGCCCAGAGATTAGAAGCAACTAGCCCAGATACGTTCCCAGCTACAATTCAAACCCAGTTCTTTTTTGTTTTCTTTCTTGGGTTACTTTTAATTAGTATGTACTAACCACTGTGGCCACCATCTCTAGGAGCTTGTTACGGTCAGGTGCCCTTCGCTACTATTTCATTCAGTCCTCAGAGGCCCTGAATGGGGAGTGGTAAGTTGATCCTGATTTTGTAGAGGAGGGAATCTGTGCTCAAGAGGTTAACACCTTTGCCAACGTCATGCACTCTGTGTATAGAACTGACCGGAACAAGAACCCAGTGCCTGAGGTCTTCCCATGCCCCACTGCTTGGACACCCTCTCAAGCCAATGCTCCCCCGGCAGGTGATGGGTCCCAGGCATGATGCCTGGGGAAGAACAATGCCTGGACAGTTAGTGCCCAGCTGCAGTCCCTGAGCGTCACTCACAGGCTGGAGCCTGTGCAGCCAGGAGTTCTTTGCAGGCAGCTGTGGCAGGGCACAGACAGTACCTGCCCTTCCTGTGAAGATAGCCCAGCCCCTTCATAGTTCACTGTAGAGCTGGTGTCTCCTCTGGGGCTCAGGGTTTGGGGAGGCTCAGTTTCCTCCTTCCCTGCCACCCCGAGGGTCCCACCGCTTCCTTCCCTGTCCCTCTGCAGCACCTCCTTCCTCACCTGCTCCTGAAGCCTAGAGAGCCCCCAACTGCCAGATCAGCTTGGCAGCGGTGGCACAGAGCTGCATGACCTAGGTGAGTCACTAGCTTATTGGAACTCAGTTCCTCATCTGTGGGTGAGGCAATAACACAGCACTGACTGGACAGGGTTCTCTGAGGATTAGAGGTGACCAAGTTGTGAGGGCGCTGGCTTTATGCCCAACTGCACCCCACTTGGCACCCTGCCCACCCAACTTCAATTCCCCTAACCTCCCAGGGAGGTCCTACGACTTGGATCTCCTCTGCCTGGCCTTGTGCCACCTCTTCAGACACCTGCTCCATCTTCCCCTCACCTTTCGCTGCTGCTTTGAATGGCAGCTTATAGCTCCAACGTCAGATTCCGGGCACCGTGCCCCTGCTGGCCTTGTGTCCTACATGTGTTGGGTTCATGAGGAGGAAGATGTGGGGCGCTGAGCTGGCCCTATGACCCAACGCAGGAGGGGAAGTGGGCAGCACTTCACAGTAGGGGTGAGGGAAGTAGCGTGGTAGAGACCTTTCCTTCTGCATAATTGAGGACGCCATTCTGAAAGAATAGCTTTCAAGCTGGACAGACCTTGGTCAAAAGCCAGGCACTCTCACACAATTAGAGGGTGACCTCCGCTTATCCTCGCTGTCCTCATCTTCATGGCAGGAGGGCAGCAGCCGCCTTGTGTTCACTGCTGCTGAGAGAAGACGCCAGGCTCGAGCAACGTGTTCTCTCTTTTTTTTTTTTTTTTTTTTTTTTGAGACAGATTCTCAAGCTGTCACACTTGGTAGAGTACTGTGGCGTCATAGCTCACAGCAACCTCCAACTCTTGGGCTCAAGCGATCCTCATGCCTTAGTTTTTCCTTTTTAGTAGAGACTGGGTCTCGCTCTTGCTCAGGCAATACACCTGTCGCTGCCTCCCAGAGCACTAGGATTACAGGCATGAGCCACTGCTCCCGGCAACGTGTCCCCTTTTGTTGCTCTATTGTCCCCACTCAGGGGGATCCCTGGGAGATCCTGGAAGCTCATGGGACTCTGATGGGGCTGATGGAAGATACAGGGTGCCCAGACCTGGGGGGCCCAGCCTCTGGACCAAACAGGTGCGAGGCCTGGAGGGTGGGGCAACTCTGGAAACTCATTTCTAATCTCAAGCTTCTGTCAGCTCAACACAGACTAGCTCATTTAACTACATGATATGCTTTTGTTCTCGGAAAAAATAAGTCTGCGTCTGCCTTCTTGGAGCTCTCTCTCCAACACCTATTCTGGGCCATCTCAGAAAAGTTGTATATCATCCCACATGTATCTGCTTATAGACCCCTGCAGGCCTTCAAGTCAGGGGACTCCTAGACACTAAGCTCTTACTTTAACATGTCATCTGAGACTCAAGTCCTGTCTGTAACATCCCTGATCTGCTTACAAACTGCTAGTCTATAGACGGCGAGTGATGGGAGCCCTCCTACGTTCTGTACCTGGGGCCGCTTGGGCTCTTGGGAAACCTTTCCTTGTCCTGAACTCTCTGGTCATCCATCTGCCCAATCATACCTAAGTGTCTGGTCGTCTGCCATCCTCAACTTGCCAACCAATAATGGTGGAGACGAGTCCTGTCGTGGGGGGATAGTGGAAAAGTGCCATGTACTGCTCCTCCCTAAGGCTCAGTTTCCTTATCTATACAAAGGGAATAGTACCTGCCTCAGAAGACTGTGGTAAGAAGTAGAGGAGACAAGTCTGTTTGTTTATTTAAAGGTGCTGGGAAAAGAGTTATTTAATCTTCTAGCAAATGGTCTGAAATGAGACACCTCAGGAACCAGCAGTCACACAGCCATGTCGTCTCTCAGTGAAGTGCACTCCAACCCTTCACTGATGGTCACTCAGCACATCTGTACTCGGGCGCTGGGCACCAGGATCCAGCAGGGAACCCTCCAGACCCAAAAGCTGCCTTCACAGAGCTGGCTTTCTTGAGAGGGCAGAACTTACTACCCCAGGTTTCCTAACAGTCCTCGTGGTTTTGTATCTTGGCCCAAAGAAGACAGGCAATAGCACACTAGTAAACTTATAATGGCAATGTGGGCTGCAGAGGTCCCTGCTGTGAGGCTGGAGTGAGGGAGGAGAGGGCACCAGCAGGCCCAGCACCTGCTGCTCCCAGGCACTTATGCAAAAGGGCTGGCCTGATGTCCAGGCACAGTGGCTCATGCCTATAAACCTAATGCTCTGGGAGGTGGAGGCAAGTGGAGGCAAGTCCTTAAACTCAGGAGTTCGAGACCAGCCTAACCAAGAGCGAGACCTTGTCTCTACTGAAAATAGGAAAATTAGCTGGATGTTGTGGTGGTAGCCTGAAGTCCCAGCTACTTGGGAGACTGAGGCAGGAGGATCATTTGAGCTCAAGAGTTTGAGGTTGCTGTGAGCTGTGATGACACCGTGGCACTCTACCCAGGGTGACAGAGTGAGACTCAGTCTCAAAAAAAAGAGTTGACGTGGCGTTGGGCTTCCATGATGACAGGAAGTGAGCCTGGTTTCTTTATCCGTCACTTTACTCACCAATAAAAGAAAACTTCTTTAAAAGGTTAAAGGCTGAGTGGCTTGTGCCTATGGTCCCAGTACTTTGGGAGCCTGAGGGGGGAGGATCGCTTGAGCCCAAGAGTTTGAGGTTACAGTGAGCTACGATCATGCCGCTGCCCTCAGGCCTGGGCAACAGAGGGAGACCCTGTCTCCAGGAGAAAAAAATAAATAAATAAAAGGAAAAAAAAAGAAAAACAAAATGAAAAGCTCATCAACCCAAGAGCACGTCAGACACTAGAATGATTAGATTTTCAGTGTGTACAAAATGGAATTTGAACTTGATAACTTGGTAGGGTGAAAGCAGAGACTTAATTTTTCTTTCTTTTACTTTCCCTCATCCCCCTACCCTGGGCTCAGGACAGCTGAGGGCAGGAGGAAGTATATCTGATTTTCCAGTCATTGTCAGGTATACCCAAATCCAGTCCAACCTAATATCAAACTCTCACTCTCATGCAATTTAAAACTCCCCACTCCTCAGCTTTGCATGGGAAACTTCTGAGGGGAGAAGAGAACAGAGCTTATTTCTTCCCTTGCGATGCTGTACCTATAGCCCACTGAGTCTGGGGTCTCCAAGGAGGGGGTGGGGGATGGGGCAGTGACTCTAAAGGGGAGAAAGGTCCTACTTCCCCAAGGCTGTCGACCCTGGTAACAGTGCCCCCAGGGGGCAGGTGCCCATAGGCCAGTTCTTTCTCTGCCAGGCACCTGGACAGGTTCCCTGCCACCACCACCCCCATCTATCCCCACCCCAAGTACCTTGCTTCCACCCACTTCTGGCCCCTGTCAGTTGTACCCAACAGTCACCCCATGCAGTTTCTCTTTGGGGCTCCTCTCCCCCTGCCAGGCCATTCTCAAGGACAGGGAGTTACCCAGCAGCTCTTCTTGGCTACTTTCCACAGCTCCCACTTGGTTTTCAGGTGAAATTGCAGCTCCTTTTCTTAAACACGGCAGATGGGAACCAGGACCAAAACCCAGGCCTCTTTCTCCAAAGTGAGAGGCTTAGCTGTCCTCTGATAAACTTTATATTCTGGAGACCCATGTAAGAGAGCATTTGAAGAAGGTTCTGCTCCCTTTTAAGTGGACCCACTGGAGGCGGACAGTGGCTCATTTTCTCCAGTTGGCCACATTGGGAGGTGGCAGGATATGGGGAGCTACCTCTTGACTACCAATGAGTGATAGTTCCAGAGCTTTGGGCTTTGCAGGGAGGTAAAACAAGGGGAGGTTAAGAGCTAAAATGTTGGCCTGGGACATCAGAGTCTGGGTCCTGGCTGTGCCCTGCAGGTTCCTGGAAAGGTTAGTTGACCTCTGTGCATTTCATTTTCCTCGTCTATAAGGAGGGGCATGTAGCATAATCCTAGCTCAGTGCCTGCCTCGGGGTTAGCCTCGCTCCTGAGTCACTGTTCTCACCTGTGCATACCTGTTCATTTGCTGCTCAGATCAACTCTCCATGACAATGCCCATTTTCACAGGGAAAGGAACAGAGGCCGAGAAGGGCCAGGGCAAGTGTGCACACACATCTCTGTCAAACTCTTTCCAGTGTCTCAGCCAGGCTGGGGCACTTCTGACCCACAGCCTGCCCCAGTGGGGCCATGCCCTGCATAAACCTTCCACCCCACTTCCTCAACGGGGAAACCAGGTCCTAAGAAGGAAAGTGGCTTGCTTTGGGGTCTGGTCTCTGTGGCCTAGCCCCTGCAGCCACCGAGAGTGATCTGGGCAGGAAAAAGAGGAAGTCGTGGTGGGAACAGAGGTCGCTTCTCTACCCAGCCAATGGGGGCTTGGTGGGCCCAGCTAGGCCACAGGCCAGGAGCAGGACTCACACCCAGGCCCACCTGGAGAAGGAGGCTGATGGGCCCTGGGTGGGACAGGGCACCCAGAACTTTGCTGTGCTGCCTTGAGGCTGGGCCAGGATATACTTCCTCCTGCCCTCAGCTGTCCTGATCACTTCCTAGAGCCATGGAGGCAGCCTGGAGCCCAGAGTGATCACTCACTATAGACAACAAGGGCAGTCTCCCATATCTGGCTTGGGTGGGCCTCCCAGGTAAGAGAGTGTGCCTGGTTCCCACCTGGCCCCCTTCCCCTAGTGGAGGGTGGGTTGTCCCTGGTGCCACATGGCTGGGCTGTGGCCTCTGTTATTTCTCTGACCCAACTTGGGCTGGGCTTTGAGAATCTGTGATAACTGAATTATAGCCCAAAATACAGGTTTGATTTGAGGTGGGGAATATTTGAGTAAACATTTTCAATTTTTTTTTTTTTCAAATCACTTTTCAATGTTTCAAAATGTAATATGGTTATTGGCTGACTGCTGTGTGACATGTACATGGTTTTAGGAGCGGGCAGCCTGGCTTCAAATTACAAATTCTGCCTTGTACTAGTTCAGGGGACTCTCTGGGCTTCCTCATCACCCCCCTGGGTCTGTGTTGTGTTCAGTAGGTAATGGCTGTGATGTTCTTGGTACAGTGTGGGCAGGTAGAAGGACTGTCCTACAGATGACATAGAGCATCATGACACATGGAGAATTCACAAAGGGCAAGTCACTGGCCAGACTCAGGTGACAGAGGCTGTAGGTGGACAGGATGACGTGAGAGGGAAGGTGAACAGAGGGCAGGAGGTTGGGGGGGCGACTGAGGAGGACACGCACAACTGATGGGTAGAATGATCAGGTCGTTCATTTTCTGAACTTCCTGTGCCCGCCTCTCCCAGCTCTGAGCAATGAGTCAGGACAGATGTTCTTGAGGAGGAGGCTAGGCTATGCTGTAGGTGGGGGAGGGCATAGGCTGGGGGGACTGGGCTGGGGCTGGGGGAGGGCATAGGCTGGGGGGGCAGGACTGGGGCTGGGGGAGGGCATAGACTGGGAGGGTTAGGCTGGGGGGCTGGACTGGGGGTAGAGGAGGGCATAGGGTGGCGGGGCAGGGCTGGGGTTGGAGGAGAGCATAGGCTGAGGGGCTGGGCGGAGGGGGCTAGGCTGGGGGTGGAGGAGGGCATAGGCTGGGGGGGGGGCAGGGCAGGGAGGCATTGTGAGCAGCCCCTGGGGGGTCAAGCACTTCCTCGGAAAAGGCTAGTCCTTGTGACTGTGGCTCATGCAGCCACAGACCCCGTGAACATCTCCGTGGTCTGAGCAGGGGCCAGATTGTATTCTTGAGCCTGAGGCTCTCTGGGAACCTGAGCTCCTAGGGACCAGGCTGCAGGACTCCTCACTGCTTGCCGCCTCCTCCAGAATGGCCAATGTAGGTTTGGTTTTACTTCTCTATCCACTCTGGGGCCTCAATAAGGACAGAAGAAGGGTTTCCTCGGCAGTCTGGGGCTAAGCTATGGCAGGCATCCCCTGTTCAGAGTCCTGCGGCCCCCCCCCAGGGACTCTGTGGAAGGAAAGTTAATTCCCCTAAGGGTCCAGATTTTGTCCTGGCTCTGTGGCCTCAGGCAAGCCCTTCCCCTCCTGGGCTTCAAGTTTCCAAGGATGGAGGGGCACTGGACCAGAGGCTTCCCAGTTCTGGGATGTTGGTCTGTGGTCTCTTGACCTGACGCTGGTGTTCAGGTCAAATAATCCCTCATGAGGCGAGGACAAGAGGCTGAGGCTCCAGATCTGATTTTCTTCCTGGCTGCTACAGGCTCTGACATGAGGGTCTGAAGGGTGGGCGGAGGCCGAGTGGCAGGAAGCTGTGGCTGCTGGCAGGTGAACGGACAAGTGGCTGCCTGCCCCAGCCTGGCCCAGTGACACCAGCTTGGACTTGGAGGTGGATGTGAGCTCCAGAACAGCCGTGTAGAACACTGGGGGCCTTGAGTGTCCAGCCAGGGCCCAGACACTTGACTTGTCATTTTGTGGGTAGCTAAAGCTGGGTCAGGTCCTCCTTAGGAATTTCTGGGGATGCTGAGGAAGCAGGATATGAGCCTGGGGTCCTACATCAAACTGTAGGACAGTCTTTCTCAGTCTGCTGAGGGTGGGCTAGAACATGTAGCTAGTTGGGATAATCTGTTACCTCTGCCCTTCCTCCCTATGTCTGATTCTCCTTAAACCTTGAAGAAAAACTCTCTAGAACCTGGCTCAAATGCCTTTTCCCTCAGGAAGCTTTCCTCAATTGTGGCTCCACCTCTGCTTGCTACATACCTATAAAGTAGCATTTGCAGGAGGCATGGGGCAGCAGCAGGACCACCAGATTTTACCTGGGGGACAAGTTAAGTGGGTGTGACCTTGGAGAGCCTTACTGCTCTCTGAGCTCACGGGAATGGGGTATGATGCGTGTGCTCAGGGAAACTGGGGCTCCTTTACCCAGTCTCTGGGGCTTTAGGTGGGGCTTTGGGGACAGAAAGGAAGACAGACGAGATGCCATATCCCAGGGCCTGCCCTGATCGACAGTCTCTGCCTCCTCCCAACATCCCTGCCCTGGCCCTGGAGTGGGCAGCCTGGCCCTGGAACCTACTTGTTGGGCCTCAGGATATCCTGGGAACCCTCTGTCCCTCCTCATCCTTGAATATTACGTCCTTCCCCCAACTTCCCAGACCAGCCCTTCAGCGACACACCCAGAATCTTCTTATGTTCACTACGTACCTGTTACCTGCACAGACATGGGGGGACCCCCCATGTGCCTATGTGAGGCCAGGCCCAAGAGCTCAGCCTTTAAGACAGGAGATGGAGGCAGGAGGGAGACTATTCCTGGAGGTAGCCAGAGGGGTTCCCACCGGGCTGGGCTCAGTGCCACCCAGCTGTGACCCTCATTGTCCCTCTGTCCTGTGTCACAGTGCAGGGACTTCACAGCCCACACGGGCTACGAGGTGCTGCTGCAGCGGCTGCTGGACGGCAGGAAGATGTGCAAGGACGTGGAGGAGCTGCTAAGGCAGAGGTGAGCTGGCGGGCGGGCCAAGGCCCCCGGCCCAGCCAAGCTGCTGTGAGAGCACCCCACTTTAAAAAGTCGGTAGTGTGACTCCCCGCTTTTTCCCAGACCTCCCCCAACTGGCCAAATCACTTGATGTTTTTTCAAATGTACCTGTATTTGGACATTTCTTTCTGGGAAGGGCTGGGGGCTTAATTTTTTCAAGGAGCCCTATCTGTTCCCAGAGGCCGATGGGTGGGCCCTCAGGTTCTGCCACAGACCTCACAGGGATCCCCCAGCCGGCAGAACCGGCAGGAGACCCAGTGCCCACAGGTTGTTCTCACAGGGCCCAGGCAGAGGAGCGCTACGGGAAGGAGCTGGTGCAGATCGCCCGGAAGGCAGGCGGCCAGACGGAGATCAAGTAAGAGACCCCGGGCCCTGGGCTCACTCCCCTTCTTTCTGGGCCTTCAGACAGGGTCTGGGGCTTCCTGGCATCAGTCAGGCTTGGCAGGGCCAAGGAGAGTCCAGATTGTTCACAGGACTGGAGTTCTGGGCATTCTGGATGAGGCCAGGCTCTGAGTGGGGCAGAAAAGCCCAGAGTGTCTGAGCACTGGAAAGGGGCTGACTGGAGAGGCAAGAGCCCATTGGTCCCCAGGCCTTTGCAGCACCCTGGGTGGCCTTCACCCAAGTTGTAGGGGCAGATGAGAGGCCCCTCCACTGGCTGCCCGAGCCTTCTGCAGCACTGGTTCAGCCCCAGCCTAGGCTTCAAGGATGGAGGTGAGGACAGAGATGGGGGCCAAGAGGGGCCCACACCTGAGTTCTGGTGCCAGCTGTGACCTTGGGCTGGCCACTGGCACCATTCCTTCACCAATGATGGGATAACAACACCACCTTCCTCAGAAGGTTAAGAGGGTCCAGGTGCTTAGCTCAGACCTGGCTCAGAGAGGAGGTGACCAGGAGCATTGCTATGATGACACAACTGGGGGTCTCTAGCCCTGGAGGCCTCTGTGCAGACTACTGAGCCAGGTGGGGGACATGGAGACAGGGTCTATGGGCAGCTGAAGACTTTGTAACAGTGCAGTGATGGGGCTGCCTTGGGAAGGCACAAACTCTCCCCCTGGGTGAAGATAGAGCCACCCTGAGGATCAGACAGGGCACTGGACGCCAGGTTCCCAAAAGGCTCTGGAGAGTCCTCCTCCCTGGGGCCCCTAAGGCCCACCCCTGTGCGGCTGCAGTAACCGCCCCCTCCACCTGCTCCCCCAAGGTCAGGCCCTGGCCCTGCCCTAGAGATGGCCTGCACGTGCAGCTCTGTCTTGCTTGGTCTTCTAAAGACACAGGACACCCTGGCTAACCAGGAGTCAAAAAAACAACCAAACAAGCAAAAAATAAAAAAATAAAAACACACACACACACACAAAATCACAGGAAGGGCTAGCAGAAAGCTTAAAAGTAGTGTCACCAGAGGAAATTAATGCCCAATGCAGAGGGTGTGCGTGTTAGACCAGAGAGTGTGTGAGCTCTAGTCTGGGCTCTGCCTTCGTGAGCTGTGTGATGGGGGCAAGCTGCTTCACCTCTCTGTTTGTTTCTCATCTGCCCACACTAGTGGGCTGTTGTGCAGATAAACAAGAATATGGTCCCTCCCCAAGGTAAGGCTAAGGGCTGGATGTAGGCTGGGCACAGAGGGGCTCAGGACGTGGTAAGGAATGAACAGATGTCTGCTGGGGCCTTTCTTTGTGTTCCCCTGCAGATGGGCCCAGGACTGTCCAGTGGGACTGAGGTGTGGGCTGTGCGGGGCTGGGAGGGCATGATGCAGGAGGAGCCCCTCTAGCCCAGTGGGAAAACAAGAATTGTCCCAGAAAGAGAGGGAAGCTTATGGGGAAGGATTCCACAGTCAGTAGGAATGGAGAGAGAGGTACAACCAGGGCTCTGGGAGCCAGGCTGGAGGGGCTGGTGTGAGGTACGCTCAGAGGACTGTGAGTCACATGGGATGCAGAGCAGGTATGCTCAGGGGACTGTGAGTCATGTGGGATGCAAAGCCACTAACAAAGAAAATGAAATGTGAATGAGGAGCCGAGTGGGCTGTGGGAAGGGGAAGGGACACCGTATCTGGTTCTATTTTTTAGAAACAGGAAGCAGCCAGATCAGGCTCTGGGTGGCCCTCATCCCCACCATAGCTGCCGAAGGTGGGGTGAGGTAGAGGCTGCACTCACTGACTTCCTGTGTGACCCTGGAGGTCCTCCCCATCTGAGTCCTGAGTCCCTGCTTGTGAAAGGGGATGTCAGCCCAAGGGGTGCTCTGGGCAGTCACCTTGACAAGCAGAGAGTGCACAGCCACTGTGATGCTCAGGAAGCAGGGGGGTCCCCACAGTCCCCGGCCCTCCAGGTGTCAGACACAGGAGAGTCACCTGCTTAGTTCCAGGCTGAGAAGCCTGGCTGGGCCAAGGCCATTTCCTTTGGGACCCCACCCCTCCCTGACCCAGAGTCAAGGGCTCTTGGGGAGTGCTGCATAGAGAGATGGAGGTTGGGTGTCCCTGGGGTCGGGGGGCCCAGGCTGGGGATAGGGAGCAGAGTCAGTGTCAGGGCAGCAGCTGGAGCCTGGGCAGGGAGTGCCAGCCCATGAAACTGCTGCAGAAAGGCAGAAGCAACGTCCACGGGGACAAGGTCCATGGGACCCAGTGGACCCTGCCACAAAGGTTCCCAGAGGTGGGAAGAACGGGCAGCGGCCAGAGCTCACCCCAAGGCTGGCGGCACAGACAGGTGGCAAGTATAGCGCACATTCAGAGCCGTGAGCACCGGGACAAGAGTCAAACCTGTCCCCGCTCGCTGCTGCCTCTTAGGGCTGTGGCCCATGCAGCTCCCAACTGGGTCTACTGCACACAGTGGGCATACAGCAAGTGTTGCTGTTGACCCGGGTGACAGATGTGGCAAGACCAGTCAGTCATTCCTTTCTTCAAGTGGGGCCCAAGCATCCGTTGTCCACCCATTGAGTCAGCAGGCACTTACTGAGCACCTGCTGTGTGCAGGCCTGAGACTACTCAGGTGGATTAAAGAACTAAAACAATGTGTAACGAAGGTAACTTCATTCTCATCCCCAGGCCTTTACCTCCCTTCAGGCCTCTCTCATGCTCTACCTCCTCCAGAAAATACTCCCAGATACCCTTGCCTTCCTGACATTATCTTAACTTAGAGCAGGTCACCCCTCACACACCAACCTGGAAGGTTCTTTGCGGGAAGCAGGAGAGATGGTCATGGCACCTGTGCCATTTCTTCATCTTGGAGGCTGGTGGGAGGCTGTGTGTTGGCCCTTGGGAAAGGTGGCCTGGTGGCCTAGTGTGGGGACTGGTCCACCCCCAGCCTCCCTGTGGCCCCCAGCTGCCCCAGTCTGTGGGATGCTGGTTCTCAGACCCTTATAGGGAGGGCAGCAGGCTGGCGGTGGAAAGGCGGCAGGGTGGGGGGGTAGGGGCTTAAACGACCTCATGAATAGCACTGAGAGGGCAAAGCTGGTTAGAGTCGCTGCCTGAAGATATCACATTTCTGTCCCCTGACCTCAACCTGTCCAGCAGCCTTGCTCAGGCCTGGAGGCTCCAGCCACATAGATTCAAGGGAGGTTTTTCAGATCCCAAACCATAGATCCTGAAATGCCCTTGGGAAAGCACCTGCTTCACGTGTTATCTCAGCAAGCATCTCCAGGGAGGTGGCAAGGGAGGGTGCACAAATCAGACCTGGACCCCGTAGCCATGGGGTCTGTAGCCACAGGCTGGGGACTGTGGAGTTTAGGGCCATGTAAAGACAGGAGGCGGCATTTTCAGGGAGCTTGTGGATATTGCCAACAGAGCTCACTGCTGCCCAGTCCCACGGGTCCCTCAAGGTCTGCCTGCAATGCCGCCTGCCCCAGGAGGCTGTGCCTGCCTCCCCCGCTGTGCCTCTAGCCCTTGGCAGGGGGAAGCAGGGAGATGAGGCAGGCAGGGCTGGGCCAGCTTCTTGTGAGCCTGTCTGCGGTTACTGGTGAGCAAGGACAGCGTCCTAAGGGGCACAGGTTTAAATCCTCATGGCCCGCCTCACCCCCATTTAACTTAAAACGCTCACCCCACAAACTTAAAACGCTGTGGTTTTCCTGTCAGAAGAAATTCTTTTTTATAGTCTCTCTTCCTCTGGGCTCACAGAGAACAATGACATCACTAAGGATGTCTGCCAGAGACAGAGAACAAAGACAGACACTAGGGATGTCTGCTCCCATCAGGTGCCCCTGAATACCAGGTCAGTGTGGGTCCAGCCTCCAGCTCAGGGGGCGAGAGGGCCTACTCCTGTCAGCTGGGAGGCACAAGCATACCAGCAGGCAGATGGGCAAGGGACAGGGATGCCAAAGCAAAGACTTGAGGTGGTCAGGGAAGAGAGTATAGGAGGAAACGTTTACACTGGAAATCTAGGTTGTGTTTGGCGCAGAAATCAGGCGGAGCTTCCTGACATCCAGTCAAAAAGGGCAATAGGATGGTTACATGTGAGAGCCTTGGTGACATACAGCAGGAGGCAGAAGCCAGCATGGAGTCAGACTCTGTCCTTGACATATAACAGAGACATAGTAGAGCTCAAGGAGATCTCAGCAACTTCCCAGCACAGTCAGGTGGATGAAGTGGGAATGACAGAAAAGCTAAGAAAAACCAACATTTCTGGGTATCATGGGGCACAGAAAGACTTCCAATGATCCCCTGATACTCCACAAGACCAGAGTTGGAGGCCATTTACCTCAAGAGTATCTGCCAACCCACAGTGGGCCGCCTCAGGTCCAGAGCAAAGCTGGACTTCCCCCCCTCACCCAGAGAGCTAAGGTTGCCTCCTTGAAAGTCTGGGGCCAAGAAAGAAAGGGGGTATCCTGGGCCCTGCTGTGTGAGCTGCACTGTGATGGCCTGAAAGTGTCCTCACTGGGAATAGGGGCCAGTGTGGGAAGGCTACAGTCCAGAGGAGAGCAGAGGGGTCTGGAGTGATCAGAGCCTGTGGCCCTGCCCAGCTGTCCCTGCAAAGCCAGCACCAGGATCCATGCTGCTCCCAAGGCTGAGCCAGGTTTTGGGGACAAACAGGTTAAGTTGAGCACAGACTGTCCCAGGGGTGGGGCAAGGCTAAACATCCACCTGGTGCCTATGGGTTCAGCCAGGCTCCCCACTTCCAGTTACGGGCTGGGGAAGGGACCAGGGTGCCCAGAGGCTGATCCCTTACAGCCACCCTGCACCTGAGCCATAGGCCCAGGAGGGTGGTGCATAGGTGTGTTTGGAATAGAGGGGTTCAAATAGAAGGTGGTGGCAAGCAGAGGGAGAGACAGAGCCTAGCATGACTCCCTGATTGCCAGTGTATATAACTGATGGACAGAGGGAGCCCCTCAAGGGGACCTGTTTGGAGGCACCTGTGAACTGAGAGACCCAGCTCTCAGGGAGCTCTGGGCAGGATGTGACCCTGCAGGAGCTGGCCAGGATGGTGTGTGAGAGTGCTGGGAAGAGGGGAGGGCAGGCTGAGTCCTGAGGGGCCCAAACCATAGTAGGGGCTGCACCAATGGTGAGCGTGTCAGGAAACAGAGGGACTGGAGATGTGATCACTGGTAAGGAGTCGGAGGAGAGTCCCGACCCTGCCAAGGAACAGGGGTCACCATGGAGGCCACATCCCTGTTAAAAAGCAGAGGCCAGGCCTTGACGAGGTCTCACCAAGCTATACCTCTTTCCAGCCATGTGGCCATGGGGCACTTTTTCCACCTCTCTGGCCCTCATTTTTCTCATCTGTAAAATGGGGACAGTAAGATACCTTGACTTGCAGAGTTGTAAAGATGAGTGATTTGAGACAGCAGTTCTCATATTTGAATGTACACTAGCAACACCCAGGTCCCCAGTCTCGGTGTCAGGAGGACTGGAGAGGCCTGAGAACCTGCATTTTTGACATGCACCCAGGTGATGCTGATGCTGCTGGTCTGTGGACCTTTCTATTTACATTCGAAAATTTTTATTGCACAGTATGACACAAATACAGAACAGTCCATATAACAAGTGTGTATTTTAAAATTACTTTGGTATTTAAATACTGGTATTTAAAAATTCCAGAATATTAGGAGTACACGTGTTTTGTTTACATACTTTGCTTTTGTACAGATTGAGTCACAGTTATAAGTGTGCCCTTCACCCAGATGGTGTGCACTGTATACAGTAGGTGTGAACTTACCTCCCTCCTCCTCCCCTTCTCCCCCCTTCCCCTGTATGGACCTCGCTTAGAGATGTACCTATTCAGGGTAAAGGGCCTGGCGTTACCTAGGACTCCACAGCTCTTGCTGAGGCCTGGATCTTTATGGGCCCTGGTGAGCTGCAGCTCCTCCTTACCCCCCAACTGTCCGATGAGAGGAGGTGAGGAGCCCCTTGGGAAGCCTACCTTGTGCAGACCACCCATGAGGCGGTATGCAAGTGTGCGGGGACGGGCATCATGCAGACAAATGGCCACCAGAGGGCGAGCGAGCTACTCTGCAGAGAGGCTGCAGGAGGCTCCAGGCCAAGGGCTGGGAAACAGGTGCCTTGCTGTCCGTGTGTGACATCAGCAAGCCTGGCCACACTCTGGCCTCAGTTTCCCTATCTGCCTTAACTGCAGTTCCTAAGGCGTCTTAGAGAACAGGGCACCACAGAATCTTCCACTTCCTTGTTAAGGGACTACAAATGCAGTCACACCCTTGGAGCCAATCTGTAGCCACCACACACCCATCTTTGTGTGTGTGGTGGCTACGGGGGGGACATCTTTGCCTCCAGACCCAGGCTGGGGGCATTGCAAGCTCAGGCAGCCTTCATGCATATGCTCCCAGGTAGGAATCTGCTCCTCATGCCCTCAGGGCCATGCTGAGGGGTAGAAAGGGACCTCCCCCACCTGAAGTCGTGTATGGGGGATTTCTGATAAGAGGCGGCACTCCTCAGCTCCTCCGTGGGGCATATTAGGGGCACAGCTCAGATCAGGTTGCAGAGCTTTGGGGAACCTCCCAGTACTGGTCTGGGTATGCAGGGGAGGGTTGCACAATGGCAGTCTTCATCAAGTGCCTGCCATGTGCCCTACATCAGGTCCTGACAGAGGTGCTTTATACACATAAAACTCCCCGCAGCCATCCTGTTTGTGCTGTTATCCACATTTCACACAAGGGAGATCTGAGACAGAGAGGTGAGGTAATTTGCCCAAGGTCACACAGTGAGCGAGTGGCAGAGCATGAAATGAATCCAGGCTTCCTGGCTCCAGGGTCTGCTGCTAACCCATGTGGGGCTCTGGACTGAGGAGAAGCCCCTGCCCAGGTCCTGCTGGATGCTATGCTGGGCAGCAGTACCACCTCCTTCCTCCCCCAGACAAGGAGCACATGCCTCTGAGACGGCCCTAAGAGCCAGTGGGCTGGGGAGAGGCACTCTGCCCCACTGGTGCTGCTGCTGCCCAGGGACTCCTCTGCCTCGTGGTGCCCATTACCCATTAGCACAGGACTGGGTCCTGGGGGCTTCAGCACCTTGGTTTAGACCTCAGCTCCACTCACGGCTCTGAGAAAGAGCCCCCTCAATAAGGCTGTCATATAAAACACAGAATGCCTAGTTCAATTCGAACTTCAGATGAACAACCAATACTTAACAAATGAAAGTATGTTCCAAATATTACATGGGGCATACTTATGTTCAGAAAGTATTTGTTCATCTGAAATGCAAATCGAACTATCTTACATTTTCATATGTGCAGTCTGGCAGCCCCGCCCCGAAGGTGTCATCCCCCACCTCCCATGCCTGGTGCCAGCCTCTTCCCCTCTCCCTGGAGTACACAGTGCCCACATCTCTCGCCTCCCTCAGCCCTCCCACCTCTTATCCAACTTCCTCCAAAGGTCCTCCAGCCCACCTGCTGACAGCCAGGTCTGAACTGCCCTGTCCTGCTTCAGAAGGAGAGAGGGCTTTGATTGTGGAGGAGGTTTCAGGGGAAGGAGGGTGGGACCTGAAGACAGTCCCCTCTTCTCTCAGAATGTGGCCAGGAGCAGAGGGGCATTGATACCTCCTCTTCTGCCATAGTGAAGAGGTTTGATTGCTTTACAATTCCATAAAGGAACTTTACCTTCCAGAAATCCCTGTTTGGGCCCCAGTGGATGGTCACCATCTGGCAGGAGGGTCCTCTGGGTCTAGAATGACTGATCCAGGGTCTTCCCACCAAAAGAAAAGTCCTGGGGGTGGTGGTGGTGAGCCAGGACTCTCGGCTTATGCTGTGCTCTCTTCCTGCTGACCTGGACCTTTCTGTTTTGTAGCTCTCTCCGGGCTTCCTTTGAATCCTTAAAGCAGCGTAAGTCTTGATGGTCCCCTACCCTAAGCTCATTCCATCTCCTGAGATGGATTCTGGCCTGGCTATGCCCAAGAGGTGCGAGGCTGGCAGAAGGGTTTGGGGAACCAAGGTGTGGGCACTGGGCTGGCCCCCAGGCAGGGGAGAGTTGTGGGTGGCTAAGGTCCATCAGGTGTGATATTGAGGACCAACATCTGTACTCGATCCCCAGAAATGGAGAATGTGGGTAGCTCACACATCCAGCTGGCCCTGACTCTGCGGGAGGAGCTGCGGAGCTTGGAGGAGTTCCGGGAGAGGCAGAAGGAGCAGAGGAAGAAGGTGAGGCTGCGCAGGGGCTGGGTGGTGGTGGGTGGCGGATGCCCTGGGCCTACTCCCATCACTGTGGAGCTGGGGGGCCAGCCACCCTGGCAGAGCCAGTGGAGGGCGGGGGGGGTGTTTATGGCACCCCAAGCTTGGGGGCTCAAGGGTGATCTGAAGGGGAGGAGAGGTTATGGCAAAGACTCTCAGCCTGACAGCCCTACTCAGGGTTGCTCCTTCTAAGCTACTTCACGCCACGGACAAGGGAAAGACATTATAGTCTTTTTTCTTTTTTTTTTTATTTTTTAAATTTCAGGTTAATGTGTGGGTACAAACAACCAAATCAAAATATTTGAATTTGTTAGGTAGAGTGCCTCTTGTAGGGCCTCAAAGGTCTGCCATACACTGCTATGTTGTGCTCATCAGTGGGAGCATTCCAAGCCCCCTTTTCCCTGCCCCCTCCCTCAGCCCCTACCCCCAATTTGAATTGAAATGAGTTTTTCTCCTCCATGGGCGTGAATTAAATCATCTACTGGCTTCATATTAGTATTGATATAATATAGCATTCTTGTCACACTTTACTAAGAAGAGTGTGTTTCAGCTCCATCCAGGTAAATACAAAAGATGTGAAGTCACCGTCTTTTTTATGCTGAATAGTATTCCATGGTATACATACACCGCAGCTTGTTAATCCATTCCTCGGTTGGTGGGCAGTTAGGTTGTTTCAATGTCTTGGCAATTCTAAATTGAGCTGCGTTAAAAAATCTAGTGCAAATGTCCTTATGATAAAATGATATTTTTTCTTCTGGGTAGATGCCTAGTAATGGGATTGCAGGATCAAATGGGAGGCCTAATTTGAGTTCTTTGAGGATTTTCTATACTTCTTTCCAAAGAGGCTGTGTGAGTCTGCAGTCCCACCAATAGTGTGAAAGTGTTCCCCCCTCTCCACATCTGTGCCAGCATCTACAACTTTGGGATTTTGTGATGTGTGCTAATCTTACTGGGGTTAGGTGATATCTCAGGCATTTCTTTCTTTTCTTTTTTTTTTTTCTTTTTTGGGACAGAGTCTTACTATGTCACCCTCGGTAAAGTGCTGTGGTGTCACAGCCCACACAACCTCCAACTCTTGGGCTTAAGCAATTCTCTTGCCTCAGCCTCCCGAGCAGCTGGGACTACAAGGCACCCACCACAATGCCCGGCTATTTTTTGTTGCAGTTTGGCCAGGGCTGGGTTCAAATCCACCACCCTCGGTATATGGGGCCAGGGCCCTACACACTGAGCCACAGGCTCCGCCCTTGATTTGCATTTCTCTATAAGAACGATGAGCATTTTTTAATGTTTGTTAGCCATTTGTCTTCCCCAGAGAAGTTAACATCAGTCTTTTGATTATCTTACAACACACTCTACAGCAGGGGTCCTCAAACTTTTTAAACAGGGGGCCAGTTCACTGTCCCTCAAACCGTTGGAGGGCTGGACTATAGTTTAAAAAAAAAAACAACTACGAACAAATTCCTATGTACCCTGCACATATCTTATTTTGAAATAAAAAAACAAAACGGGAACAAGTACAATTGCACCGCCTCATGTGGCCCGCGGGCCGTAGTTTGAGGACCCCTGGTAGAGGGACAGTGGCAACTTGGGGGGACCAGAGAAGGTAATCTTGTCCTGAGCCCAAGGATCAGGATTGTATGTCTTAGAGAAAAGCATATTTGGGGGTGCCACTGCAGGACTGCCTAAGGCTGAGGGCAGAAGTGTAAGGCATAGCCCAGCTTCTAGAGCATCCTGCCCTCACCAGTGTGCAGGCACAGCCATCCTTAGACGGAGTGACCGTTTGGAAAGGTTCATCCCAAGAGGTGTGCAAGCAGAGGCTGAAGGATATTTATCAAGAAGCTGCAGCGCTGGGGTCGGGACTGGGCTCCTTCCTTCCCAAGCCTGAGACTCTGGCTGGCTGAGTCCCTGATCACTGGGAAGGCAGGCAGGATGCAGGCCAGCCTGGCAGGTGGGCATAGGTCATGGGGCCAGTGTTGAGGGTGATGCACTGAACAAGATGGGAGAGGCTGGTGCCCAGAAATGTTTCCTTTAAAGTGTCCAAAGAAAGTGAGGTGATGGTTATATTAATCAGTTTAAGCATTCCCTATTGTATATCAAATCATCACGTATGTATACAGTTATGATTTAATAAAAATAAATAGTGTCCAAAGAACTGAAAATGAGAAAAAACAGCTGAGCTAGAAGGGGGTAAAATGCTCCACCTTGGAGCTGGGGCCAGGCTGGGCCTAGGTGTCCTGGGTGAACCACTTTCCTGCTCTGTGCCTCAGTTTCCTTCTTGCAGGCTGGGATACTTGCACCCACCTCCCAAGCTTTGGGAACACAGTCCAGGGCCGGATACCCCTCAGTCATCACAGGGCTCCAGCTCTGCTCTGTGTGTCTGAGGGCAGGAATGTTGCACAGCTGCTCGCCTCTCTGTCCATTTGGCCAGCTGGGATCTCAGCCTTTCAAGAGTCTAAATTTGGGTTCCTGAACAAACAAAAAAGCCATCCCCCACAGCTGGTCCAGCCTTAAGGCATCGAAAGGGGTGGCCTCTCTGAGCTGGAAACCACCCACGTACTTGCTGCATCAGGTCCCCAGCCAGGCTATTCTGAGCTCTGCTGTGGCCAAAGGCTGTGCGATGTCTGCAGAGGCTGTTTTGGACAGAACAGCTCCCTCCCTGAGCGGCCAGGGACCACAGGCAGAGCGCTGTGCTGGAGTGTGTCTCTGTGTGCGTGCAGAGAGAGCAGGGATGCCTGTAAACACGTGTCCTCACCAGGGCCTATGTACCTGTGTGTGTTTTGATGTGTACCTGAGCCTCTGTGGGTGCCCTGCAGGCCTAGACCCCTGAGACCCCAGACACAAACTGGTCCTAGCCCAGTGCCAGGGACATTTCTTTTCTAGTTCTCCTCCTGCCTTATGAGTATAACCCAACCTCTGCCCTGGCTGTCGCACCCTATCTGAACAAGAAGGTGGGGTGCAGGGGCCACTGTGCCCACATGTGGCCATGAGTACATGGGTATGATCATCTGTGCAAACGGGCCTGCAATCGTGCAGGGAAGAATGCAGGAGTGTGCGGGGTGTACTTGGGGCAGCATCTGTGGGTGTGCTCAAGAAAGCCTGTGAGTGTGCACCTTAAGTACGTTCATGTGGACTTCGCGGGTGCCAGAGCATACATGCGGTGAGCAAGCCCTGTGCTGTGTGCAGAGGCGGCGGAACAAAGGCCAAAGGGCTGCATGTGCATGTGGGGGTGGGAATCCCCTGGCTGGAGACCAAGCCCAGCACAGGACCTGTGGCAAGGAACTGACATGGGCCACCCACGGCCTGGGCTTCTCTTTAGCCTCCCATTCTGAGGCGATTGAAGGAGCAGGTTCTGGGAGGGGAGGCTTCCTGTCACACCTCCCAGAGCCAGGAGGGGGTGCTGCGCCTCATCCCAGGGACACTCCATCCTCTTGGCCTAGGGGAGTGTCCTGAGGCTGCAGCCCCCAGCTCAGAGCCTCGTGTCCCCTGCAGTACGAGGCCGTCATGGACCGTGTCCAGAAGAGCAAGCTGTCACTCTACAAGAAGGCCATGGAGGTGAGTGCCAAGGTCTAGGGCAGCCCTCCTCAGCCACAGTTGGTCCCTGCTGGGCATCTGGTATGGGCTTGCCTCAGACCTCTGTCTAGAAGTGTGCATTGACCTTTGGGGTGCTCAGCCCCAAGTGGGTGGGCTCAGGTCCTGCCCTAGGGGGCTCTGACTGAAGGGCAGATGGACAGTCTCACACAGTGGCTCATGGGTGATGTACACTGTCACTGGGGACTCCAGGGGCAGGGGGAGGAGGAACTATGCCCCATGAGACACTGTGGGAAGTAGAAAGGGGTCCACAGAAGGGCAGCACTTGCAAAGGCTTGGCACTGTGAGGGCCACACCCCTCAGAGGCAGGGGCCCAGGGCAGGGCCACACTGTCCCTAGGGAAAGGGGCCTGGAAGCAAGGCTGCCAGAAGCTCATCCTTCTTCCTGTCCCTGGTGAGGATGTCCCTGCTCCATGCGCAGCCCCCAACAGAGAAGAGGGAGACTGGGCTTGGGGAGCCTACTCTAAGTCTGGGAGACCGAAGAATAGGACTGTGGGGTCTTTAAGTCACACCCCTCCACTCCCCCAGTCCAAGAAGATGTATGAACAGAAGTGCCGGGACGCAGATGATGCCGAACAGGCCTTTGAGCGCATTAGTGCCAATGGCCACCAGAAGCAGGTGGAGAAGGTGTGTGGGACCAGTGGGCCATGTGGTGTCCCCTAGGACTGGGGCAGGGAGGGGAGGCAGGGATGGTAAGGTCCGTACCTGGGACTTGGTAACTGCTCAGCCCTCTCTGACACTCAGTTTCTCCATCTGTGAAATGGGTTTTCTAAACTGCCAGGGCATGGACAGACAGGGCCAGCTGATCCCCTCTGCCAGGATGCACCCAAGGCCCCCATCCTCATGGCAGACCCATGTGGCCCAGAGTAATCAGAGCAGACACCCTCATACAACTCTTAGAGAAGGGCTCAAATAGCCCATGTCACAGAGAAGAAACTGAGCCAGAGACAGTGATATGCCCATAGTCTCAGCTAGGAAGTAGCGGAGGAGGGATCCAAACCCAGGTGGTCCAGAGCAGGCTCTTGACTGCTATGGCCTCTGGGCTAGGGTGGGGGATCAGCTACCAGAGCCCAAGAACACATGCCACCCATTGCACAACAGAAGACTGGAGGGCCAGAGAAGGCAGGGATGAGAGGGTGAGTAGGGGGCAAGCGAGGGGCCAGAGCCCGAGTCCCGGCCAGTGGGTTCAGCAGTGGTCCTGGGGCCTGGCCCTGGCATCTCCTTTTCGTGTGCGCCTTCATGGGCTGGAAGTTTCTAGTTTTAGTCTCTTTTTATGGGAACCAGCCCATGGTTCTGGGGTGACGTTGTTAATAAATGGTGCAATTTGCCCGTAGTTGGCTCCTGAGAGTCCCACTGGGTGGGCAGGGAGGGTGTGACAGTGACAGAGCTGCTTCAAAGTGGCCCGAAGGGCAGAGGCTCAGCACCACTTTCCTGTCTCCTCAGAGCCAGAACAAAGCCAAGCAGAGCAAGGATGCAGCCACAGAGGCAGGTACGTGGGTCCCAGTGGCCTCCCCAGACTGGGCAGGGACCTGGACCGTCCTCCCCCACATGCCTCCCTTACCCTGGGTGACACCCTGCGTGACCCTCAGTCCACACTTGTGCAGTCACACACCTTTATGTTCTCCACTCACTGAGACTTCTTGGTACAGTGCATGTTGACTATGACAACAGTCCTCCAAGGTGGCTGCTGTTATTATCATCCTTGTAAGATGAGGAAACAGGCACAAAAGGTTAGTTAAGTACTTGCCCAAGGTCACATAGCCAATAAGTGATGATGACTGAACTTGAACCCAGAGCACAGGACTCACATGGTCACACCCATGGAGACAGACCCCACACCTCCTTCTCATATGCACACATGGACACATGCCTGGGCACACATCCTTCACCTGAGGCCAGAACCCCCCCAGCATGCGTCCCAGCTGGCATCCCTCCCAGGACAGAGAGCTCACCCTCCTCCCTTCCCTGGGGAGGCGCTCTCCCCCTTGCTCCTAGGACCCAGATGCTCCCTAGGCTCAGACACTGGTGACTCCCAGAGATCTGGGGGCAGAGGTCATGATTCAAGCCTGTTGGGCTCTACCCCTCCTCCAGCACATGGCTACCCCCTCTGAGCCCAAGTTTACCAACTGAAGAAAAAGATAGCAAGAGGCCTGGACTCTGAACTTGTGTGTATGAGGCTCTATTCAAGTCTTTAGGTAGCTTTGAAGCATGGTGGGGGAGCTAAGAGTCACCCCCAAAAGAGCAGTTCCGGAGTGGGGAGCCTGGACGATTGTTCAGATGGGGCTCCACCAGCAGCCAGGGCAGGTCCCTCTGGGAGAGCCAGGCTTCCAGGAGAGGAGCCCCTGCAGGAGCAAAGGGGGTGGAGGAGCTCTTGCCACAGGGGTCCTCCCTGAGGGCCACCTGTGCTTCCAGAGCGGGTATACAGGCAGAACATTGAGCAGCTGGAGAAGGTGCGGGGCGAGTGGGAGCAGGACCACCGGACCACCTGTGAGGTGAGCGGCCTGGGCGTGCAGCCTGTTCTCCACATGCAAAACAAGACACCTGGCCCTGCTGCAGCTGCTTTGAGGCAGTAGGAGGGTATCCTTCATTCATCTGCCTGCTACCCAGGCCCTTGCTGGGTCCTGCCTGGGGGTGGGGGGCTCACTAGCTCACTACCTGGCTTCAGGCATTCTTCAGCCGTTTTTGCTGAAGCCAAAACCAAGGCTCAGATGAATCCTACAGCTTCTCTGGACTCTGATGACTTGAGACAGGGACTCTGGGTCCTGTGGTCATCTCCCTGTCTCCTACCCCCTACCCTTGGCCTCTTCCAGCCTGTGGTAGGGCCTGGAGGGAGCTGGGGTCAGGAATCCCCCAGGCAGCTCTACCTCCCTCCCAGCAGCCTCAGGTGGGCACAGAACATGGGATGGGGACACACAGTGAGGTCTTTCCTTTACACCTGGCTTCCAGCAGAAGCTGAGGGGCCCCACAGCCCCCTCCTCATGTTTCCCTGCTCTCCCACCCCCAGGCCTTCCAGCTACAAGAGTTTGACCGGCTGACCATTCTCCGCAATGCACTGTGGGTGCACTGCAACCAGCTCTCCATGCAGTGCGTCAAGGACGATGAGGTGGGGGATAGGGGTGCTGCTGGGGACGGCAAGGGGGAGGGAGGCCTCGGGCCAGCACACCCAGGCCCATCAGAGTCAGTGAACGTACACCTGGTCCTCTGCAGCCCAAGCCTGGCCCTCGGAGTCTCAAGGCCTTAGCAGCTCAGCCTCTACTCCCAGCACCCCAGGACAGGGAGCTCAGTACCACACAGGGCCCCAGCTTCTCCGTCTGGGAGACTGTGCTTCTGTGGTCATCCTGGCATCTGCCTGTCCTCCATCCCCACCCTACCTACTCCCTTGTCAGGGTATGGAGGGCACAGCTCCTCAGAGGTTTGCAGAGAGGCCAGAGGACTCTGGGTGGCTTGCCCCAGGCCTGGTACTTGCAGGAGCCTGGGTCCAGTCCCTCCTCTGCTCCCCCACTACAGGGTGTCCTAGCTCCTTCCCTATTGAGCCCAACCTACCTGGCAGAAAGGGACCCTGACCTCATAATGCACCCCAGAGCCGTGAGCATCCTCAGGAGCCCCTGACCCCTCTTGTCCCACAGCTGTAGGCATTTCATTTTTGTTCTTGTTGTCAGCTTGTTTTTGTCCAAATGACTTTGAGCCCAAATGCTGACCTCCTCATGGCAGTGAAAGTGTGGGTTCTGGACCCAAAGTCCACTACAATGCGTTTTCTGTGGCCTTGGGCAAGTCACTTTCCTCTTGAACGTCTTCACTTATAAAATGGGAAAATAGTGTCTCCCTGGAGACGGGTGTGAGTTATGAGGTGTCCAGCAAACGGGAAGCTGTCAGGGTGCAGAGATAGGCTGGTGGGGTGGGGGCTGCTGACAAGCGTGGGCACTGAGGTGGAGCCTGGCCCATATCCCCTGTTCCTTCCTACCCCCAGCTCTATGAGGAAGTGAGGCTGACACTGGAAGGCTGCAGTGTGGACGCCGACATTGACAGCTTCATCCAGGCCAAGAGCACGGGCACAGAGCCCCCGGGTGAGGCTGGACTATGGGCAGCACAGCCTCTGGGTATAGGTCTGTTTGGCCCTGGGAGGCCTAGCCCCAAGTCCTCTGAGGCTCAAGTGCCAGGACAAGGCTGGGGTGGCTCACAGCTCCCTTCTGGGTGGAGTCAGGGACAGGGACACTTAGGTGTGTTCCTGGCCTGCTGCTTCCCCCAAGGCAAAAGATACCAGAGCTAAGACCCCTAAAGCACTCAGAAGAGGTGAGGATGAGAGATTAGAGGTGAGGAACCTCCCACAGCCCCTATCCAAGTTTGGTCCCATTAAATAAGTCTAGAATATTCTGTCTGGCAGCCATGATGGGATCTCTCTGGGGAGTGAGACAGGTGAGACCCTCTGAGCCACCAGGATGGCCCAGGACCAGAGTGACAAAGTGGGCCCCAGTTAGGGTCTCTGGGGAGGGATAGACTGGGTATTGGGGGCACAGGTATGCCTGCCAGGCCCGCGGCCACCCTGGGTCTCACAGGCATGTTGCTGGCAGCCCCAGTGTCGTACCAGAACTACTATGACCGAGAGGTCACCCCATCGTCTGGCAGCCCTGGCATACAACCATCCTGCGGCATGATGAAGAGGTGAGGCATCCAGAAGTCAGTCGCTGGGATGCAGGGGCTGGTCCAAGAAGCAGGTCCAGCCCTAGCCCCACCTCCTGCGCCAGGCCCTTCCACACATTTAGGGGGCACCTGCTGCGTCTGGTGTCCTCCTTAGGTGCTGGGCACTCTGAGGAGACAAGATAGCCTCAATCCAACTTACAGAACCTTCAGCCCAAGAGGACCCAGGCATCAAATAAATGATCACACCCCTATTATTGGAGTGACTGCTCCAAACTCTGGGGAGGCCCCCATGCCAGCTTCTTTGTCCTTGGGCCCTGCTACTAGCCTGCGTTGGTGCCTTGGCCTGTGCGGCTGCAGTGGCCAAGCTGTCCAGCTGCCCTGGGACCCAGGCAGAGCAGGAGTCCATAGCCAGTGCACGTGGGGGCCTTTTCCAGGACTGTTCCCTGGCCTGGTTGCAGTCAAGGGCCAAGGTCCTAGTGCCATGCCTCAATGTGTGACCTGGGAGAGTCCCTCGTGTTCTGTAGGGCCAGGGCCCCTGAGTGTTGGGGTCTGACTTAGAACCTAAGGACCCTCCTCGTTCAGGCCTTGGGTGATGCTGTTGGCAGCTCACTGGGAGCATTACTGACTGCTCAGAGCCTCTCGTAGCCAGGCCCTGGAGCAGGGCCATGTGCCCTATCTACGAGTATCTGTGGGTTTCATGTGGTGACTGTGTCCCCACTCTAGTCTCCAGGCAACCTCAAGAAAGATAGCCCACCTTTGGGGAGGTAGGGGACGTTAGAGAGGGTGCTGACAGGGCTCATCCAGGCCTCAGGAGGCCCTGGAGCCTCCTTCTCCCTGGAGGTAGAGGCTCTGGGAGCCACCCACACTCAGAGGGGTGCACACACCCCTCTTTGGGAATCTTGAGAAAGCAGTGACCCCAGGGGGAGGCACATCCACACCCTCACAATGCTACAAAAGACTCATAGGACTCAGGCCTCCCTGTACCCAGTGAGGACCAGTTGTTAAGCTGGTCACTTAACAACTGCACCAAAGAGTTCACTTGGGGCAGTGTCCAGAAAGGACAGAAAGGGGTACCCCAGGGAGGATTAAAAATAGAAGGGGAGGCAGAGCCTGTGGCTCAAAGGAGTAGGGCGCTGGCCCCATATACCGGAGGTGGCAGGTTCAAACCCAAGCCCGGCCAAAAACTGCAAAAATAAATAAATAAATAATAAAAAGAGAAGGGGGCAGCGAGGGAGGCCTGGCTGCTGGATGGGGCAGCCAAAAGCCAAGCAGCTTGGGAGAGGCAGGAGTCAGGGTCTGTGGCTGGGAAGTGAGCGAAGGGAGGAACTGGAGCTGGAGGTACAGATTCCAGGGAACAAGGTGGGGGCAGCACAGTGACTCACGCCCTGCACCCATTCCCTGTGCCCCAGCTGCTCTGTTCCTCCTGTCCCCAGCTCCTGTTGGCTGTAGCCCTGCCTGAGGGGGCTGGTGCCTGCATCTGCCTGCATGGACTGTTAAGTCTCAGGCCTTCTCGTGTGCCCTGTGTCCATGTGCTCCCACCCTACAAGCGTGTGTACACCGCCTGTGTGGGGAAAGGCCCCTCACTGTGCCACCTCGAATTACAGGGCTGTCTCCCACAGGCTCACATCACAGCCCAGACCCTTCCCTGGCACCTGAGGTCCTGCCTCCTGCACACCCCATTGTCCATTTCACTCCCAAACCCGCTGTGCTGCTGCTCCTCTGCACCCAGCACTCCCTCTCCCCCTCCCTGGCGGCTCCATGCCCCAGTCTCTCTCCTTAAAGCTTCACAGCGTCTGGGAGGAACTTGCCTCAACCCCCCCAGGATGCTGCCCTGCCTCAGCCTCCACTTACTGAGCTGGCCCTGGCTGTCTGCTTCGTGGGGGGCCAGATCCACCTTCACATTGGGGCCCGCATTTGCCTCATGCTTGTTGTGTTTCCCTCTTTTACTCAGCAAACCTTCAGGCCCCAGCTTGGTCCAGGGTTACAGGAGCCTGGCACTGCCTCCTATATGACACACTCCCATAGACAGAGGCCGAGCTGGCTGGTCGCTGAGGGGCAGTGGGGCAGCTGAGAGGATGGGCTGAGCGTTTCCCATGAGGCTGCAGCACGGGGTGGGGTGTCTTAGAACCCTCAAAGGGGCTGCAGGGAGCCGGCACTGAGATGAGCTGGAGGAAGTGGGAGGGCGCAGCTGGGGAAGGGAGAGCCACTGGGAAAAGGCTTTAGGAAGCCCTCCTGCCTGAGGGGCATCCCATAAATCATGCCTGGAGGCTAGGGATGATCCAAGCCCTAGCAGAGAGGGCCCTGCTCTCAAGAGTTTGCCCTGCCTGAGTCCCTTCCTTCCAGCGGGGTCCTGAGTACCACATGAGGGGACTCACCCACCCTTTCTTCCCTGTCCCCAGGTTCTCCGGGCTGCTACATGGAAGTCCCAAGACCTCGTCATTGGCAGCTCCTGCTGGTACCTGGGGGTGATGAGGGGCCCCAAACACATGATCCCAAGGGGAAGGACTCCTAGTGGTATAGAAGGGACCTGAGATCTCTAAAGGGGAAGGCTGTGTCTTCCAACAGTGGGGAAGAGGGAAGAGGCAGGGTCAAGCAGGGAGAAAGTGTACCCCACAGGGTCTCCAGGGGTCAATGTTCTTAGAAAGGGGAGGGATCCAGGCCTCACCCTGCTCTCAGCCTCCACAGAGACCCTGACCTCCACCCTTGAGAGGAATGAGGGTGTCTACGCAGCTGTGGGAGTGCAGGAGACGCAGGAAAACCCTACGGTGCCAGCCCAGGACTACCGGGTACTCTATGACTACGCAGCACAGGTGAGTCCCCAGGAGGGGTCCATGTCGGGGGCAGGAGTGCTACGCAGTGCCCACTGCTCAGGGGGGGCTCAGACACCTACCAGATGGACACTGGTGATCTGGGCCTGTGCTCACAGCACAGGTGTGGAGCGCATGGGCCCCTGTGGCCTGCTGGTTGGGTGTTGTGTGCACAGGTGCCCACAGAGCCTGGGGCTGCTTACAGGTAGTGGTCTGAGGGTCAGGCCCTGTTCTTCTCCGTGGCTGGGGGACAGCGACAAACCATGGCCAGAGCAAGTCCTTCAGTTGTGCCAGAAATGATTTTCTGGTGTCCACAGGACAGAATGGGCCAGGGCAGTCACAGGGTAGCTGTCCCTAGACCCCTAGAGAGGCCAGTCTGTTCCCTGCTTTGAGGTGAGGGTGCAAGCTGAGGCAGAACCCCTGCACCCAGTGAGGCAGGCTGGGCATGGGCTGTGCTGACAAGGCCACAGCTCAGAGATGCAGACTCCTCAAGCCCTGGCAGGGAAGCCAGGCCAAGGAGTAGCAGGGTGCATGGGGGTGCTCTAGTAACTGCACTGGCTGGGGCTGGGGGCCAGCAGGGACAGAGGGAAGCCTTGGAGTTGGAGAGCATGCCCTGGCTATGCCTGTCACTGTCTGGAGCAGAGCGGGAGAAGGGAACAGGGAAAGAAACCTAGGGAGTGACAAACTGAGAGGGACAGAAGGCAAGCCCCTTGGGGACAACCACATTTGATGTCTCTCAGGAGGCACAGACATGACCCCACTAACTTTGCCTATTCTGGGCGACAAGCTCAAGCTTACTACTAGGGTGGAGGGGGATGCGGGACCAGAGCCGCCCAGCAGGCCCGTCTCATGTGCTTTTCATCTTTGCAGAATCCCGATGAGCTGGACATCTCTACGGGGGACATCCTGGAGGTTATCCTAGAAGGAGAAGATGGCTGGTGGACAGTGGAACGGAATGGGCAGCGTGGCTTTGTCCCTGGCTCCTACCTGGAGAAGCTCTGAAGGACGGGCAGCCCTCCACCCTGCCCATGGGGTTGGTAGTGCCCCCATGAGCCTTGCTAGGACTGAAAACCGAGCCTCCCCCATGCCTAGGATGGGACAGGTGTTGGCTGCTCCCCAAGGAGTTTCTCTCATAAGGAATAAAGGGCGCATTCTTCTCCTCCTTGGTGTGCTGGGTTACTTGCTCCTGCCCTAGTGTCCAGGTGTTCATTTCAAAAGAAGCAAAAGAGAGCAGGGGCCTGGGAAACAGAGATACCCCTCAGACCTCAGCTGTAGTCACTGAGGGCCCTGGGCTGTCTCACAGTCTGCTTGAGACAGAGAAGAAGCCTGGCCCTAGTCACTGGGAGCTCCCAGACCACCACGCAGACACAGTCACATCTGGGCAAACAGGAGGAGGATGTGGGGGTAGGGGCGAAGAGGTGGGGACACCCAGGTGAGATTCTGGAGAATGAGTAAGCTCAGTTTGGAGCAGGAAACCAGGGATAGGCTTGTGGATACAAGCAGTCTTCTTGGCCTTCTCCACCCAGCTGGGGCCTGGGAGAGCCACTGCTGCCCATGAGACTCATCACAGCATCCCATTTGGGAAGACAGGCACTTTCTAACCCTCCAATACAATGTGGACGGTGAGCAGGGAGACCAGGAGCAGGCTGTCCAACACAGGACAGGACGGTGGCCTGTCTGCAACAGGGCTGGAGAGCAAATCTAGGAAGTGTAGGAAGCAAAAAAGGGACTTGGCAACTTACAGATGTGAGACAAGGGTAGGAAGGGTGAGAAGGGCAGACAGGAGTGACTTCAGTGCTGAGCCTGGACGATGGGCAGGTCTCCTGCAGGTGGAACAAGGGAGGGAGGAGGGTAGCAGGAAGGACACAGCCAGAACAAGGGCCCAGGAGTGGTCAGCCAGCCACAGAGGCTGGCCAGTCCGGTCAGGTCATGTGTGAGCAGGGAAGAGGAAAGAGAAGAGTGCAAAATTAGGTATCAGGTTTATTTATTCCTTGAAAATGTCGTGTCATCTTGATTGAGCATTCTATTCCACTGCAAAGATTTTTTTAAAAACCTTTGGCCTAGATATTTATCACCATCTCTGACAGGTGCCGCAGCATCTGGGCACTAGAAGATGCTGGCAGCAATTGTTAGATAACAGAGCCTGGGCTCGGCGCCCGTGGCTCAAGCGGCTAAGGCGCCAGCCACATACACCTGAGCTGGCAGGTTCAAATCCAGCCCGGCCCACCAAACAACGACAGCTGCAACCAAAAAACAGCTGGGCGAATCTGGCGGGTGCCTGTAGTCCCAGCCACTTGGGAGGCAGAGGCAGGAGAATTGCTTGAGCCCATGAGTTGGAGGTTGCTGTGAGCTGTGATGCCATAGCACTCTACCCAGGATGACAGCTTAAGGCTGTCTCAAAAAAAATAAAAAAATAAAAAAAGCCTGCTCGCCAGTCACTCAGGCTGTCGAAGAACAGCACTGAAAGCAACTCTCAGGTCACAGTTTATGCATGGAGGGGGAAAGGAACCCACAAAAAAGTCAGATTCACTGCCTCTGCGGCTTTCTCCATTCTCCCCTGCACCAGGTCACAACCTCAGCTGCTGGGAACCAACTGCATAGAAGAACAGCTTCCCAGTAGAGGCGATGGGGCCAGATAAAGAGGGAGCTGGTGCGTGTGTATTTGGGTGTATAAATAACTGCAGCCTCTTCCAGACAAGGGCCACTCAAAGACAGCAGAGAGCAAGGGGGAAGCATAGCTTCTGAATCGGAACATCAGAGTCCAAATCCAGGCTCACACTTCCCTGGGTAGTCTTAGGCAAGTCATAGTTTCATTATGGAGTAAGGTAGGTGCAGTAGGTCCCATGCAAGTTGCTATCCCCATAACATTCCAATTAGCTAACAGTTAAGTGCTGATTGAAATAAAAGCAAAGAAAGGACACAATCTCCAAATCTTGACTACAATCAACTGCAGCTTGGAGCTTAGCATAATCACCCTCCATCCCCATCCTCTCTGGGACAGCTGTGGATACGTCACCCTCGATCCCTATGCTCTCTGGGACAGCTGTGGTTTATGTCACTGAGTCTTTCCCAATAGTGCTGAGGAGAAACAATTCATCATTTGGTCAAACCGGACACACATATCACCAGTGTCCACTACCTAATTCTGACCACTCTCCTATAGCTATTTCTAGGCCAAGCAACCTCACCTAAGGGTTCTCTATTTGGTTCGGTCTGGCTGAACCTGGACATCTGCCTATCTCTGCATCCTGGCATGTGAACTGGCAACACAAGCCAGAACAAGGTCACCACCAGCAAGTGCGCTCAATGGCCTCGGCATCCTCACGGGATTATCAAGTCCATAGGTACATGGCTTTCAAACTGTGCTCAGCAGACCCCCACACTCATAGAGTTTACATACTAGACTAACAATGGTCCTCAACTCTGGCTGCTCAATGGAAGTAGCTTTTAAAAACACTGTTTTGGTCCCACCTTAGACAAACAGGAACTCAACCTCTACAAGCTCAGCTTCTGCATAAATATTTCAAACCTTCTCCTGTGATTCTCTAATAAGCAGTCAGAGTTGAGAAACACGTGGCTAACAGGTTCTCCAGCTAAAAATGTTTAAAAGTTTGAAAATCAGATTCTATGGCACCATAGTTGACTTATTTCATAGTTGACCATTAGTGCCCACTATGTGCCAGATAATAGAAGTCTCTTTCTTCCCTACACTGTAATATCCCTGTCTTACTCTCCTCACTGGTATCCAGGAGAATAGGATCCGTGTATGAGTCAACATCCCAACAACTAGAAATGCACATAGCACAGTCCAGAAAGGTGTTCAACAGATAAATGCATGCTTCTACAGGTCCCTGCAGGAGATCTCAGAGACACTGCAATAAAAAGACATGCAAACACACACATTATATTCAAGAACTGGAAGAATGCTAGATATGAGATGAGCACATATAGGCTGGGCAGGGTGGCTCACCCCTCTAAGCCCAGTACTCTGAGAGGCTGAGGCAGGTGGACTGCCTGCCTGAGCTCAGGACTTCAAGATCAGCTTCAGCAAGAGTGAGACCTTGTCTCTACTAAAAATAGAAAGACTAGCTGGGTGTTGTGGTGGGCGCCTCTAGTCCTAGCCACTCAGGAGGCTGAGGCAAGAGGATTGCTTGAGGCCAGGAGTTTGAGGTTGCTGTGAGCTATGACACCAGGGCACTCTACCTAGGGTGACAGAATGAGACTCTGTCTCAAAAAAAAAAAAAAAAAAAAGAAATCCAAAAGTTAGGAAATAGATCAGGAAAATTATTATTTCAATCATATTAGAAGCAGACATTAACTTTCACAGAAAAGATTTCATAAGTAAACTGTTAAGATCTGAAAGAAAAAGAAAACCAAAAAAACAATCAAACTGGGCAGAAAATAGAAACTGAAAATTCAGAAGATATAAATGGCTGAAACACCTTGAAAAACATCCTGGGACTAGCTAACCAATAAATAAATACATTCGTGACCAGTCTGGGCAAAAGTGAGAGCCTGTCTCTATAAAAAATAAAAAATGACCTGGGTGCAGTGGTACGTGCCCATATTTCCAGCTACTCCAGAGGCTGAGGCCGGAGGGTCACTTGAGCCCAGGATGTTGCAGTGAACTATGATGATGCCACTGCACTACAGCCTGAGTGACAAAGACTGTCTCAAAAACAATAAATAAATATGTATTTTCATCTTTTGGGAAAGGCTGACCACACCCAAAGTATAAGAAGGGATGTAGGACAATGCATGTTTTCACATACTGCTACTGAGCATGTAAGTTGATACAATCTTTCTGGGGAGGAACTGAACATACCCATAAAAATTTTTAATGTGACTTTTGATACAGAGCAAAGCCACTACCAAGAATCCATCTTTAAGTCCATGCAAAAGTATGTGACATGGGGTGAAGAAAATGTTTTGGAAACTCAACAGAGGTGGCATTTGTACAACATTGTGAATGTGCACCTGTTTACTTCAAAACAATAAATTTTATGCCATGTGAATTTCACCTCAATAAAAATTATTTTAATTAAAAAGTATTCTTGAGTGACTGGTAGGATGTATATTGGAGGTATTCACTGGACCCTCTGCTGGGGTGGACTCACAGGGGTCTGCTGATCTGCTGGGGTGGACTCACGGGGGTCTGCAGGCAGCCTTGAGGTCTATCCATTATACACTGGTTAATTGTGGTATTAGTACATCCACAAGCTAACAGAAAGGAATGACAAACCCTACAATCTGCCATGGAAAGTGGACTCTGTAGAATAAAATTTATAATAGCAAAAGTGAAACTTAGGCTGGGTGCGGTGGCTCATGCCTGTAATCCCAGCTCTTGTGAGGCCAAGGTGGGTGGATTGCTTGAGCTCAGGAGTTCACTATCAGCCTGAGTAAAAGTGAGACCCTGTCTCTAAAAAATAGCTGGGTGTTGTGGCAGGGGCCTGTAGTCCCAGCTACTTGGGAGGCTGAAGCAAGAGAATTACTTAAGCCCAAGAGTTTGAGGTTGCTGTGAGCTGTGACGCCACAGCACTCTATGGAGGGGATGACAAAGAGAGACTATGTCTCAAAAAAAAAAGGGAAACTCACCACGAAGTCTGCTTCTGTACACACAGAGAAGAGTCTGGAAAGACACATACCCACATACCACCGCTGAACTTGCTTCCCTGTGGGTGCTTTGTTCTTTACAAATGTCTATATTGTTTACATTTTTAAGCATCAATTACTTTTGTTAAAAATTTTTTTAAGATGGCAGTAACAAAGCTCTGTCAACTGCCAGGATGAGAAGCAAAGACACCCCAGTAGGAATGAGCATAGTGCCAGGGACTTGGGCTCCTCAAAAAACACCAACTCCAGGACCTGGACACAGAGGGTCCAAGATGGGCCTGGAACATCTTGTTATGACAGAAAGTATGGAAATGCTTCAGAAAAACACTAGCACACAGGAGACAACTTGAAGGGGCTCCCCGCTGGCCAAATTTGGAACTATTTAAAGACCACTTCCCCGGTCGCAAAAAATAATGATGAACTTTAAGACTCCCCTTTTGTTGGAAAAAAAAAAGGGAACTCATCAGTCCGTAACAGATGGAAGTGGATGTACAAAAATAAATGAGGTTAGAAGGGAAGGCGGCTGACCGGTAAATGGGGGAGCAATGCTGGATCAGACAAACATCCTTTGCCAATCATCACAAAGATTGAATCAGGCCAGAATGGGCAGTATTTGCTATCAGTGAGGAGATTTACATGGTCTTATAGTATGTCTCTGTAGAGACTGTTTATTAGTTGGAAGGGAAAAAATAGTAATGATGCCACAGAGAAAGTGGGAACACCTTTAACAGGTGTGCCAGGTATTAATTTATTGCCTCTTAGCTGCAAACTCACATGCCCTTGCCCTTCCTTGTCACAATGAAACAGGGACTCTGTAAACATTTCTCTTTTGCTAGCTGGAAGACAGGGGCTAGAGGTCCTTTTGTTTCCTTCAGTTTGGCCTGGGTCCCTGCAGTGGTTTTCTACTCCCAGGGCTTGGTGGTGGCCACTCCAGTGAGCTTACTCTTCAGCACAGGGAAGGCACTGTGTCCATGTGGCAGCCACCAGAGGTCTCCTAGCCTGGGGAGAACCTCCTCTGCATTTCCAAGTTCCTTGTCTCCTCTGCTCCTCTGCTCCCTTGGCCCCCTCCCCCCGCCCCCTGGGGCCAGCTGTTTTCTGCTCAGCTATTTTACAGCTCTCTTTTCCCCTTCTAGTAACTAACCACCTTTTACATGGTTAACATTTATATTAAAATTTTTCTGTTCACACTTTCTTTTCACTGGACCTAGTAATCAAAATTAACATAACCACACACCGGACAGACACTGTTTGTCTCCTGATGTGATACTCCAGGAGGGCCACATGACACAGGTAGTGAGTGCTCTAGCCACCTGAATACAAAACCATATATAATCAAGAAGAAACATTACATAAACCCAAAATGAGCAGCATGATATTGGTGCGAGACTCACACCTGTAATCCTAGCACTCAGGGAAAGTGAGGCAGGAGGATCCCTCGGACTCACCAGGAGCTCAGGAGTTTGAGATAAGCCTAAGTAAGAGACCCTATCTCTACTAAAAATAGAAAAAATTACTCCTCCATTCTTATACTCAACTCTAATATGAAGCCAGTAGATAGTCTGACACATGCCCACATACTCAGAAAACTCAAATCAATTCACGGTGGGGGGCAGTGGAATGAGGGAACAGGGAGTGGGGAGGTGGGTGTCCTCTAACTTAATGGGCACAATGTTAGGGTACATGGCACACATATTGGGGACAGGACACTATTATAAGAGGGGCTTTACTTAACAAACGCAAACAAGGTAACCTAATTCATTGTACCCTCAATTAACCTGAAATATTAAAAAAAATATATATATAGAAAAATTAGCCAGGCATTGTGTAATCCCAGCTACTCAGGAGGCTGAGGCACAAGGATCACTTGAACCCAGGAGTTGAAAGTTGCTATGTACTAGGATGACACTATGGCACTCTAGCCTGGGCAATAGAGTGAGGCTCTGTCTCAAAAAAAATAAAATAAAATAAAAAATTGACATATAGAACATTAGGAGGTCAAATGAAATGTGACTGGTGAAGTATTTTATCAGTGTTGCATATACTAAATTTGGTATTGTACTATTGTTGTAGGAGTATCAGCATGCTTAGTAAATACCCATGGAAGCACTGGGGTAAAAGGCCATGATGGAGAGAGACAGCGAGAGCGAGAACAACAGTACATCTGATGATACATCTGACAGATCAAATAAGATATCTCTGGGCACAGGTATATCTAGGTAAAGGATATTTGGGCCTTATATGTACAATTCTTATTCTTGTAACTTTTCCATAGGTTTGAAATTATTTCCAAATAAAATTAATTTTTTAAAAAAGGTGACAGGCTGGGAGTAGAAGTTCAAGTCTGTAATCCTGGCATACTATAGGACTGAGGCAGGAGGACTCCTTGAGCTCTGAAGTTTAAGACCAGCCTCAGAAAGAGACAGGGATCCTGTCTTTACTAAAAATAGAAAAATTAGCTGGGCATTGTGGTGGGTACCTGTAGTCTCAGCTACTCAGGAGGCTGAGGCAGGAGGATCACTTAAAGCCAGGAGAGTTTGAGGTCGCTGGCTAGGCTGATGCTACAGCTCTCTAACCAGGGTGATGGAGTAAGACTTTGCTTCCAAAAAAAAAAGGGCTACAGAAAACAGCAGGGATTCTCAACTGTGGCTACTCCCTGGAAGAACACTAGACCATGTCATTAGTTCTGGGGCCCAGGAATCTGTAGTTTTCAAAGTCCCCCAGGTGCTTCTAATGTGCAGACAAGGGTAGGACAGTCGGGCACAGTGGGAGAGCTCATCTGTTAAGTTTCAGACTTGAGAAGCAGCTTGTCTGCCCCAAGAACAAGCACTGGGGAACAAGGTCCCTGAGTAATGCAAACTCCTACAGCTACATGTGGAATGGCAGAGATTCTGGCAGTTTAGCAGTAAGAAGTTGAAATTCTATGGGCCTGGCCAGCATGGACAAGATTCCATTCTCATGGGTCCCAGGCAAGGGAAAAAGGCATTTCCAAAACAGCTATCCTAAGATTAAACACAATTTAAAGCTGGAAGGAGCTAGAATGGTTTGGCCCCAGAGCTACCTAGCCACCCTCATCTTTTTGGCTTCACCATGAATATGGCCATCTGGGTCCAGCAGGCAGAGCACAGGAAGAAATGTTCTCTCTCAGCAGCCAAAGAGGAATAAGTCAAGGAAGAAGGTGTGGAATTACCCTCTCAGGCAAGTTACAGGAGTGGCTTACCAACTGTTGTGTTTTCCCAAAGTAATTTCCTACTCTAGAGGCCTAGTTCTGTTGTACAGAAGGAGTGGAGTGCAACCAATGTCACAGTCCAAATACGGCTTGCCTCAGCTCCATCGTGCGCCAGGGTCGCCACAGAACAGTACAGACTGGAAACTAGGAGGACGGACTGGGGGGAGGTGGTGAAGTGAAAGGTCACAAACATTCCTGCCCTTTGGGCAACAGGTAGGAAAGACGAGATAGGATGGGTCAGTGGGAGCATTACCCAATGCTTTGGAGCACTCTGAAATCGCCTGCTAACTCATTCTTTGTGAATAGGAGTTGGCTTTTACTCCTCTCCTTCCCCATGTCTTCTCCATTTTCATGTGTGATGGACTTGCATGATATTCTGATATCTCAATATTGATGGATGCATAACAGAACATGAGTTTGCACACCCCAAAGTGACCCCTCTTTGTTACCTCTACAGCTGTTCCCTACTCGACTGAGCGAGAAATCTGGGACTCACCCTAGTTTCTTCCTTCCTTCTTGAACCCTCTCTCTGTGCCACATCCAATCAATCAGTGATCAAATTCTGCCATTCCTCTCCTCCAAATAGTCTGAGGCCACCCTTCACCATGTCTACCAAGTGCTACACTTCATGCTTAAGCTCTCTCCTAAACTATCACATCAACCGACCTGAAGCCTACTTACGCCCCCCAACCTTGCCCAGACGGCAACCATACCACTGTCTAGTCAGTCCACTTGCACCAACACCATGTTCAAACCCTTTATAGTCGTCTCCATCTACAAGTCTGACCTCCAGAGGTCAGATCTCCTATTAGTCACTAGATCAGGGGTCCTCAAACTTTTTAAACAGGGGGCCAATTCACTGTCCCTCAGACCGTTGGAGGGCTGGACTATAGTTTAAAAAAAAAAAAACAAAACTATGAACAAATTCCTATGCACACTGCACATATCTTATTTTGAAGTAAAAAACAAAGCAGGAACAAATACAATTCACACCACTTCATGTGGCCCGTGGGCCGCAGTTTGAGGACGCCTGCACTAGATAATCTGGGCTTTGCCACTTTTGCAGTTTCTTTTCCCAGCCTTGCATTTCAAGCTCCAGACACAATGAGTTCCATACAGCTCCCTGCACATACAAACATTTCATACTCCTGTGTGCTCTAACAAAGCCTGTCCAGTGTTCAGGCGTGGGTGCCTCCTCCAGGAAGTCCCTCTGACCTCCCTGGGCTCCTCCACTAGTGCCCATCCTTTCACTGCTATGATCACTGCGCTGCACCAAAATCATCTGCTCCTGTGTGTTTCCTATACTAGGGCTCCAAACTCCCTGAGGACCAGGACCCCAGTGCCTTGTACACAGTAGATGCTCCATATTTGTAGAATATAATGGACTGAAAAGCATCTGAGGGTTTTTGAATATCAAGGCCTTTCAAATTTGGCATCAGAAATGAAAACACATGCAAATCATGATGAAATGTAGATAGCACCAACAAAAAAAACATCACTGCTGCTCCGGGACTGAAATCTCCCCCAATAATTAAAAACTACATGTTGAGGGCTGAGACAGAGTTTATTGAATTAGATTTCTCTATTTACAACTGAGATCACATCTACATACTATTTTGGTAGTCTATATGGGTACATTATTTCTAACAAGTGTGACTTATGATGAATGGGTTCAGTCACACAAAACGCACTCACACACTCACACTAATTGTTTTAAAACAGTAGTGCATACATTATATTCCTCCTATAAAGCCAGCTTTGATTAAAAACCACTAGTTTCAAATATCAGTCTCTGAAATTAAAGATGAACCAAGATACATACCGTATGATTCTAACATCTATTTTAGCCATTTTGTACAGTGGCTATCTTATTGGACTACAGTATATAGTTTTTAAAAGGACAGTGATGGGGGCACCATCTGTTGTTAACTTTAACCAGATAGCTGGCTCCTTTCCCCTCC
>CAUYPK010170743.1:0-21191 GCA_963574355.1 Loris lydekkerianus
ATGAACAGCAGTCTTCTGCCTTACCTCAGTTTTACTGTGGTCATGTGTTTTCAACTCTTTTTTTTGTTTGTTTTCAACTCTTGTGGCTGTTTCTCCTGGTATTTCTACACATTCTTTTTTTTTTTTTTTTTTTTTTTTATATTGACAGAGTCTCACTTTATGGCCCTTTTGGTAGAGTGCCGTGGCATCACACAGCTCACAGCAACCTCCAGCTCCTGGGCTTAAGCGATTCTCTTGCCTCAGCCTCCTGAGTAGCTGGGACTACAGGCACCCGCCACAACGCCCAGCTATTTTTTTGTAGCAGTTTGGCCGGGGCTGGGTTTAAACCTGCCACCCTCGGCATATGGGGCCAGTGCCCTACTCACTGAGCCACAGGTGCCGCCCAAGACACACTCTTAATCTGGTGCCCCAGGTAGGGTGCTATGGCATCATAGCAATCTCCAACTCTTGTGGCCAAGCAATCCTCTTCCCTCAGTTTTGTTTGTTTTTTTTTTTTTTTCCTTCTTCCTATTTTTAGTAGAGAAGAGGGAAGGGTCTCACTTTTGCTCAGGCTGGTCTCAAACTCGTGAGCTCAACCTAGCTGCACACCTTGGTCTCCCAGAGTGCTAGGATTATAGGAGTGAATGGCCGTGCCTAACCAATTTCATAATTCCTTTTTTTGTTTGTTTTTGAGACAGTCTCACTTTGTCGCCATTGGTAGAATGTCATAGCTCACAGCAATGGCATAGGTCACAGCAACCTCAAACTCTTGGGCTCAACTGATCCTCTTGCCTCAGCTTCCCAATTAGCTGGGACTTCAGGCACCTACTACAACGCCCAGCTATTTTTAGAGATGAGGTTTTGCTCTTTTCAGGGTAGTCTCAAACCAGTGAGCTCAATCCACCCACCGCAGCCTCCCAGAGTGCTAAGATTATAGACGTGAGCTACTTGATGGCCATTTCTTTCATAATTCTAAATTAAAATGCATGTAAAAGTTTGTTGATTTTTATTGTAGGTGAGTGTTTAGTTCTTATATCATGTCTCTACTTCCCTTTTGAGTATTTTTCCAATTTTGTGTCTTTTTTTTTTGAGACAGAGTTTCACTATGTCACCCTCGTTAGAGTTCGATGGCCTCGTAGCTCACAGCAACCTCAAACTCTTAAGCGATTAAGCGATTCTCTTGCTTGGACTACAGGCACCCGCCACAACACCCAGCTACATTTTTCATCGTAGTTGTTGTTGTTTGGCAGGCCCTGGCTGGATTCGAACCCTCCAGCTCTGGTGTATGTGGCTGGCACCCTGGCCTCTGGCGCCAAGCCAACGTGCCATGATTTTTTTTTATTTTTTTGACACGGAGTCTCATTTTGTCACCCTGGGTAGAATTCCATTGCGTCATAGGTCATAGCAACCTTAAACTTTTGGGCTCAAAACAATTCTCGTGCCTTAGCCTCCCTTGTAGCTGGATCACAGGTGCCTGCCACAATGCCCGGCTATTTTTTACAGATGGAGTCTTGCTCTTGTTCAGTCTGGTCTCAAACTCGAGAGCTTAGGCAATTCACTCATCTTGGTCTCCCAGAGTGCTAGAATTATAGGAGTGAGCCACCTTGCCTGGCCTGTCACTGTTTTTATCGAATCCTATGTTGGGCAGTGCCCATGGCTCAAAGGAGTAGGGTGCCAGCCCCATATACTGGAGGTGGCAGAATCAAACCCATCCCTGGCCAAAAACTGCAAAAAAAAAAATATATATATATTGTTTTTACAAATTGTTTTTACAAATTCAGATGATCAGACAGCTAACTTGATGTTGGTGTATGCCAAATAACAGAATTCCTTTACCCGGTGCTATTCATCTTTTCACGAGGAGAGTTCTCCTGTCTCTTGCCTTATGGGCTCCACACTTGTTGATGAATATAGCAAAGGGCAGGGAGAATGGGACAGGGATTTTCTTGTATTTCTCATTTTCTTTTTAGCTTTGTGCCTCTTTTTATCTTCAGAGTGTAAGAGTTCTGAAGATTAGTCATTTTGTCTTTCAGTACCTTCTTAGGTCCTAGCCTCCTACATTTGGCCCAATCTCCCCAAATCCTCCCAGGTGCTTTCTCTCTGCCAAAACAGGTTGAAATCTTTTTGCACTGTCTGCATTGCCACTTTTTGGTTTTATACCAAAGAGTTCCTTTATTATCATTTCAATGAGGCTACCTGGTAGATGGAGTGGAGTTGATGTGTGTCTTCAACCTCCCATATTAAACTGGAATTTAAGAGATTTGGTTTGGGCTCAGTGCCCATAGCACAGTGGTTACAGCACCAGCCACATACACCGAGGGTGGTGGGTTTGAACCCAGCCCGGGCCAGCTAAACAACAATGACAACTACAACAAAAAATAGCTGGGTGTTGTGGTGGGCACCTGTAGTCCCAGATACTTGGGAGGCTGAGGCAAGAGTTTGGCTTATGCCCAAGAGTTTGAGGTTGCTATGAGCTGTGATGTCACGGCACTCTACCGAGGGTGACATAATGAGACTCTGTCTCAACAAAAGAAGAGAGATTTTATTTGAACATCTTTTGATAAATGAATAGTAGAAAATTTTATCTGCCCAGATATTTTAGGGTTATACCCCATTTCTCTTTCCCTTATTCCCTCTCTCTTTTTTATAAACATGTTCCTCACTTTTGTTTGAGATCTCATCAGAATGCCCTTTATTTATTTATTATTATTATTTATTTATTTATTTATGAGAGACAGAGTCTCACTTTATCACCCTTGGTAGAGTGCTGTGGCATCACAGCTCACAACAACCTCCAACTCCTGGGTTTTGGTGATTCTCTTGCCTCAGCCTCCCGAGTAGCTGGGACTACAGGCGCCCACCACAACACCCAGCTATTTTTTTGTTACGGTTTGGCCGGGGCTGGGTTTGAACCAACCACCGTCAGTATATGGGGCTGGTGCCCTACTCACTGAGCCATAGGCAATTTTTTTTTTTTGTAGAGACACAGTCTCACTTTCTTGACCTCAGAAGAGTGCTGTGGCGTCACACTGCTCACAACAATCTCCAACTCCTGGGCTTAGGTGATTCTCTTGCTTCAGCCTCCCAAGTAGCTGGGACTACAGGGGCTCGCCACAATGCCCAGCTGTTTTTTTGTTGCAGTTCGGCCGGGGCCCAGTTCCATCCTTCCACCGTCGGTATATGGGGCTGGCACCTTACCCACTGAGTCACAGGTGCCACCCATATATATATTTTTTACTTTTATTTTTTTGAAACAGAGTGTCACTTTGTCACTCTTGGTATAGTGGCATGGTATCCCAGCTCATAGGAACCTCAAACTCTTGGGCTCAAGGGATTCTCAACGCTCGGCTATTTTTAGAGATGGAGGTCTTGCGTTTGCTAAGGTTGGTCTTGAACCTGTGAGCTCAGGGCAATCCATCTGCCTAGCCTCCTAAGTGCTAGGATTACAGGCGTGAACCACTGCACCCAGCCCAACAATGTCCTTTACAATCCTTATTTCTACCAACACTCTGATCGTGATTGTTTAGGTAATCTCTAAGAAAATTGAGACTTTCTCCATAGCTCTTCTTTTCTGAGCTCTTATCAGAATTGCTGTTTATTCTCTGTTCACAGCAATGTAGGCTCTTTGATAGCATGAATCTCCAGATTCTTTGAGCCTCTTCCTATGACCCCGTTCTAAAGCTAATTCCACATTTTTAGTATTTGTTACAACTGCGCCTTTTTTCAGTCACAATTTCTATCTTAGTCCATTCAACTCCCTCTGTCTTTTGAAAAGAAATGTATTTATTTCACATAGTACATATTGTCATAAAACACATTAGATGATATGAAACTGTAGACTAATAGAGTGAAAAGCTCTCCTATCCCTCCCCCCAATAGTTATTAACACTCATATTTGCATTGCCAGACTTTAAACACACACAGCCTCCACTTTTTCTTGTTTTTCTTGCATCTGAAAACCAACTCTCGAACCACTTTTTCTTTATTCTAGCTTGTTTCATTTCTTTCAGGTCTCCAGGAAACCTAGAGAAGAACCGTTATGGGGATGTACCCTGCCTGGACCAAACTAGAGTGAAGCTGACAAAGCGAAGTGGCCATACTCAGGTAGACAGACAAATGCTGTCTTTTTAGGAGCACTTAGGGAAATTGAACCTCTTCCAAAGTAGAACTTATTAATACTGTAGTAGAACTTAAATGGACTCTGAAGCCAGAGAGATAAGATTAGAGTTCATATTTTACTATATAGTAGTCTATATACATAGGCAAGTCCCTATATATCTATCTCACAGTACTGAGTGGTAATTAAATGAAATTCTTTATGTGAATGCTGTTAGTACAAGTTCTCTTTCTTTCTTTTTTTAATTTAATTTAATTTTTATTTTTTGCAGTTTTGGGCCAGGCCTGGGTTTGAACCCGCCACCTCTGGTATATGGGGCTGGCGCTCTACTCCTTTAAGCCACAGGCACCGCCCTCTTTCATTTTTTGAGACAGATTCTCACTATGTCACCCTCCGTAGAGTGCAGTGGCATCACAGCTCACAGCAACCTTTAGCTCTTGGGCTTAAGCGATTCTCTTGCCTCAGCTTCCCAAGTAGCTGGGACTACAGGTGCCCGCCACAACGCCCAGCTATTTTTTGTTGCAGTTGTCATTGTTGGTTAGCTGGTCCAGCCAGGTTTGAACTTGCCAACTTTGGTGTATGTGGCTGGTCCGGTAAGCACTGTGCTACAGGCACCAAGCTGCTTTTTAAATTTTTTTTTTTTTTTTTGAGACAGAGTGTCACTTTGTTACCCATGGTAGAGTGCCCTGGTGTCATAGCTCATAGCAACCTCAAAGTCCTGGGCTTACGCAATTCTCTTGCCTCAGTCTCCTGAGTAGCTGGGACTACAGAAACCCACCACAACACCAGACTATTTCTAGAGACTAGCTCTTGCTTTGGCTCAGGCTGGTCTTGAACATGTGACCTCAGGCAATCCACCCACCTCGGCCTCTAGGTGCTAGGATTACAGGCGTGAGCCACTGCACCCAGCCCGATTGTGCACGTTATTGATAAATGTTTAAGTATTTTTCCTTTTACTCCTTAATTGTAAAGTCATGGTCTTATAGTCCAGTTCTGTTGGGCAGTGTATTTTGTACTGATGCAAGGCAACATTGATTATAAAGTGACCTCTGATTTTTCCATTTAGATCTGAAAAAATTTGGGATAGTTTATACATAAATGTTTAGAGATTGAGATGAAATGGTCAAATTACTTTACTATTTAATATGTTAATTTGACATCTGTACATATTACTAATCACAGGCTGGGAGAGGTGGCCCACACCTTTAATTCCAGCACTTTGGGAGGCTAAGGCAGGAGGATTGCTTGAGGCCAGGAGTTCAGGACCAGTCTGGGTAACATAATGAGAACTTCTCTCTACCAAAAATAAGAAGAATTAGTGTGGCATGGTGGTAAATGCCTGTAGTCCTGGTACTTGGGAGACTGAGGCAGCAGAATTGCTGGAGCATGATCATGCCACTGCCCTCCTCTGTAGGTGTCTGAGCAAGGCCCTTTCTCAAAAAAAAAAAAAAAAAAAAAATTATTCAAACTCTTCACATATACATTTAACTTTGGTATCTTTGTCCTCATTTGAGCCACTTTTTTAGTCAATCTAAAATGGTTTTTCAGAGCACAGCATCTTTATTTCCTTGTAGGGGTGTGTGTGTATCACTGGAAAGTTTATCCTAAACTAAAAACATCTGTTAAGATAACATTAGGACAGGTTTTTGTTTTTATCCACCCTGCATCTCATGCATCCTCTGTAACATGATTCACTCATTCCATTTTAAAATCCTCGTTAATATAATTTGAAAGACTGAATAGGTATTATATTCCTTTTTTTCCCTTCTGACATAAGAATTTTGTCTGGTGAGGTTGCTGGTCACAGTATAGGGATTTAAATAGTAAAGGGATTTTAAAAATGCCTCTTGAACATGACACACGTTATAAGGACTTGTCATATCACCTTTCTTCCCTCTTTTTCTAGGGGATAAATTTTGGAAACATCATTGCCTTGTATTTGGGCACACATGCTCAGGTCAGGTCCTGAGAATCATGGTCTTAATCTTTGATCTTATTCTTTTTTTTTTTTTTTTTTTTTTGGCTGGGGCTGGCTTTGAACCTGCCACCCTTGGTATATGAGGCCGGCACCCTACTCCTTGAGCCACAGGTGCCACCCTGGTCTTATTCTTAAAGAGAATCATGGTCTTAATCTTTCTTGACCCTACCGTTAAGTATATAAACTGAATTTACAGCCCTGTCCAGTACTCTTATGGAGGGTTTTCCTGCAGGAACATTTGCTAAAAGTCTGGCAAACTTGAGAGTAAATTCATTAGTACTGCTGAGGTTGTCATAGTGTATATTCTGAAGGAGGGGAGTACAATGGTTGGTTGTGGCTATGGATTCAGAGATAACTGTATTTTATCTGTTTTGTTGCCTCCTCTGTTCTTAATACCTAGAGTGGTACCTGGCACATATCAGATACTCAGGGAATATTTGTGAATGAGTTAGTCTCAGTGTACCAGGTAACCATTCTTCCATCCTTTGGTTAATCTGAAGATCACTGCCTGATTTTGAGTCTCTTTCATTACTATAAACATTATCAGAGGCTTTTAATTTTGTTTTTGTTGTGTTTGACATTATTTTATTTATTTATTTTTTGGAAGGGCACAAATAGAAAGCAAAAAATTATATTTTTGAGGGTGGCGCCTGTGGCTCAAAGGAGTAGGGCGCCATCCCCATATGCCAGAGGGGGCGGGTTCAAACTCAGCCCTGGCGAAAACAAACAAACAAAAAAAAAACTACAAAATAAAAATTATTTTTTTGAGACAAGATCTAACTCCATCACCTAATTCGGAGTGAATTGGTGCTATCATAGCTTACTGAAGCCTCCAGCTAGCTCCTGGGCTTAAGAGCAATCCTCCCTCCTCAGCCTTCCAAGTAGCTGGGAATAAAGATGTGCACTAGCATGCCTGGTTAAGTTTAATGCATTTTTTATTTTTATGGCCAGGTGCAGTGGCTCACGCCTGTAATCCTAACACTCTGGGAGGCCGAGGCAGGTAGATTGCTTGAGCAGGTTCAAGACCGGCCTAAGCAAAAGCAAGACTCCATTTCCATTAAAAATAGAAAAAAACAAGGCAAGAGGATCGCTTGAGGTGAAGAGTTAGAGGTTGCTGTGAGCTATGATGCTATATAGCATTCTACCCAGGGCAACAGCTTGAGACTCTTAAAAAAAATTTGTTTTTTTTTTTTTTTTTTTTTTTAGAGATAGGGTCTCACTATGTTACTCAGACTGGTCTTAAACTTCTGGCTTCAAGTGATCCTCCTGCCTTGGGCTCCCAAAGTGCTGGGGTTATAGGTGTGGGCCATGGTACCAGGTCTGACATTTAATTATTTATTTAACTTCAGAGACATAATCTTTCATGATACTTCTACCTTTGTGGCATTCTTTCTTATTTTGTTTCTTGAGATTTATTTCAATTGACAAAAATTTATGTATTTATAGTATACAACATACTATTTTGAAATATGTATACACTAGCTAAATCAAGCTAAAGGTATTACCTAACATTTTTTTTGTGTGGTGAAAACATTTAAAATACATTGTTTTTTTTCTTTTTGTTTTGGCAACAAAGTCTCACTTTGTTACCTTTAATAAGTGCCATGGTGTCACAGCTTGCAGCAACCTCTAACTCTTGGGCTTAAGAGTGATTCTTTTGTCTCAGTTTCCCAAGTAGCTAGGACTACAGGTACCCACCACAACAACTGGGTATTTTTAGAGATGAGGTCTTGCTGTGACTTAGGCAATCCACCCATCTCAGCTTCCTGGACTGCTAGGGTTACAGGTGTGAGCTGCCTCTCCCAGCCCTAAAAGACACTCGTTTAGCAGTTTTCAAATATACAATATACTGTTATTTAGAAGTTTCAGTTTTATCAATGAATTGGTTGATTTGTGCCTATAATTTTATTTTATTTTTTTTAGAGACAGAGTCTCACTTTATCGCCCTCAGTAGAGTGCTATGGTGTCATAGTTTACAGCAACCTCCAACTCCTGGGCTTAGGTGGTTCTCTTGCCTCAGCCTCCTGAGTAGCTAAGACTGTAAGCGCCTACCACAACACCCGGCTTTTTTTTTTTTTTTTTTTAATTGTAGTTGTAATTATTGTTTAGCAGGCCCTGGCCGGGTTCTAACCCACCAGCCCTGGTGCATGTGGCTGGCACCCTAACCACTGAGCTACAAGTGCTGAGCCATAACTCCTTTATTTCCGCCTTAGAGTTTTAGAGTTTTAATCTCTTACATTAGGTCTATGATCCATTTTGAGTTCATTTACCTGTATGATTTTTTTTTTTTTTTTTTTGCAATTAGATATCCAGTTATCCCAGCACCATTTGCTGAAGTGAGGTTTTGAATTGGCCCTTTTACTCCTCACTTTCTTCTTGAACAAGGCAGTATTCACACCTTCAGTTGTACTTGTCCAGTACATCATTTTATGGCCCAAATGGTATATATTCCATGCAACTGAAATGATGTCTCCTTTTTATCATTAGACAGATTACATCAACGCCAGTTTCATGGATGGCTATAAGCAGAAGAATGCTTACATTGGTACACAAGGTAAGCTGCTCTGGCCCTTCACTTTGGTTTGATGCCATGTAGCTATGATTCCTTTTGTCAGATGATGGCATAATTTTTAGATGAACTGGTAACTTGAATTGATATGGCCATTAAATCCTGACCTTTCATAAATATTGGTGGCAGTTGATAAAGGCAGATGAGAGGTATAGGGTTTTGGTACCAGGTATGCCTGGAAACTCACTGCATAGAGATAAAGTGGAGATTTAAACACATAGCATTACTGCCTGCAAGGTTTGGGGCTACATCTTAATATTGCCAATCCAAGAGGATAGGGTAGCAGGATTCACCAGCCAATGGTATGTTCATGGTAAGTAAGAGGCTGTGAATGGCAGCAGGGTTTCCTGTAGTTTGAATACAATGCAGAAATGAGTGATTGTTGCTGTCCTAACAGGTCTTCGTTGGTCCCTGTACCATCACAGAGCACTCATACAAATATTTTGTGCTACGTCTGACAGTGAAGTACTACACCTTAGGAAGATTTCAAATGAAGTATTTATAAACATTCCTATGGGTCTAGTACTTCTCCTGACCTGACTTCTGTATATCTCAAGAATACCATGTCTCCTTTAGAGAGGGTGGGAGAAGATCATTACACAAGAAAACAAAACAGGCCACCATATGGGCTTAAGGCCTTATGGGACTTTGACAATTGTAGAACGTGGCCAGCAAGAGATTTGGTGGATACCTCCTTAACCAAGTGAAGTAATCAAATGTAGCATCACCAATAAGGGACAACCGGACATTGTACATGCTTTCTGGTTGGTTGTTTTTTTTTTGTTTTTTTTTTTTTGAGACAGAGTCTCACTATGTCACCCTCAGTAGAGGGCTGTGGCATCACTGCTCACAGTAACCTCATACTCTTGGGCTTAAGCAATTCTCTTCCTCAGCCTCTTGAGTAACTGGAACTATAGGCACCCGCCACTACACCTGGCTATTTTTGGTTGCAGTTATCATTGTTTAGCAGGCCCAGGCTGGGCTCTAACCCACCAGCTTTGGTGTATGTGGCCTGTGCCCTACTCACTGAGTTACGGGCACCGAGCCTGTATATGCTTTCTGATGTGATGTACATCACCTATATTGTATGTTGATAGTTTTCAAATATAAACCTCATCATGAAAAACAAATCCACATTGTGGAACATACTATAAGAAAACTGGCTCAGACTCTTCAAAGTTATTGTCATGAAAAACCAAAAAAAAAGCAAAATTATTCTATGGAAAAAGAGACCAAGAGATAACCAAAGACAATGTGTAATATGTGATTAAATCCTCTATTTTAGAAAAAAAATTATTGAAGACAAACTATTAGGACAGTGAGAGGGCTGGACATGGTGGCTCATGCCAGCACTTTGGGAGGCTGAGGTAATTTAGATAACTAATAATGTCATCTACTGAAAGCACCCAGTATCTATCAGGGGCAGTAATCCCAGTTCTTTGGGAGGCTGAGGCCAGAAGAATTGCTTGAGGCCAGGAATCTAAGAGCAGCCTGAGCAACATAGGGAAACGCAGTCTTTATTAAATTTTTTTTTTTTTTTTTTTTGAGACAAAGTCTTAATTTTTTGTCCCTGGTAGAGTGTCATGGCATCATACCTCACAGCAATCTCACACTCTTGGGCTCAAGTGATTGTCTTGCCTCAGCTTCTCGAGTAGCTGGGACTACAGCTGGCTGCCATAATACCCAGCTATTTTTTAGAGACTGTGTCTCACTCTCTCTCAGGCTGGGCTTGAACTCATGAGCTGAAGTGATCCACCTGCCTTGGCCTCCCAGAGTGCTAGGATTACAGGCATGAGCCAGTGCACCTGGCCCTGTTTTTTGTTTGTTTGTTTGTTTGTTTGTTTGAAGACAGAAGAATCTCACTCTGTTGCTCTAGGTTGAGTGCCATGCCATCATAGCTCACAGCAATCTCAAACTCTTGGATTCCAGCTATCCCTTTGCCTCAGCCTCCTCCGTAACTAAAACTACAGGCACATGCCACAACTCCCAACTAGATTTTCTAGTTTGAGTAGAGATGGGGTCTAGCTTTTGCTCAGGCTTGTCTTGAACTCCCAAGCTCAGGCAATCCATTCGTCTCGGCCTCACAGAGTGGTAAGAGTATAGATGTGAGCCACCATGCCTGGCCAACAGTTCTATTAAATTAAAAAAAAATTATTGGTGGGATGCAGTGATTCTAACACTCTGGGGGACCTAGGCAGGTGGATTGCTTAAGCTCAGGAGTTGAAGACCAGTCTGAGCAAGAGCGAGGCCCCGTCTCTACTAAAAATAGAAAAAATAGCCAGGTGTTGTGATGGGTGCCAGTAGTCCCAGGTACATAGGAGGCTGAGGCAAGAAGGTTGCTTGAGCCCAAGAGTGTGAGGTTGCTGTGAACTATGATGACAAGGTACTCTAGCCTTAGGTGACAAAAGTGAAACTCAGTCTAAAAAAAAAAAAAATGGAGACTTTGTATTAGCTATCATATCAGTGTTTAATTGTATTAGTGTGATAATGGTATTGCTCTATGGGGAGATTTTTTTTTTTTTTTTTTTTTTTAATAGGGAGATATTCTTGTTTTCCTAATAACCTGCTCAAGTATTTAGGAGTGAAATATCATTATATCTGTAACTTTTTTTTATTGTAAGAACACTTGAGACCTACCCTATTAAATTTTTACATTCACAAAACAGTATTGTTAAGTTTACATCTTTCTTTTACATGATTCTGTAAAAAGGAAAAATATGTGTGTGTAGAGAGAGAAGTGAATATTGCAAAATGATAGCTTTATAGCTAAAGAATGTATGGGTGAATTATACTCCTCTTTAAACTTCTCTCATAGGGGCTTGGCGCCTGTAGCACAGTGGTTAAGGCTCCAGCCATATACACCGAAGTTGTCGAGTTTGAACCCCACCTGGGCCAGCTAACCAATAATGACAACTGCAACAAAAAATAGTCAGGCATTGTGGTGGGCACCTATAGTCCCAGATACTTGGGAGGCTGAGGCAAGAGAATCTCTTAAGCCCAAGAGTTTTAGGTTGCTATGAGCTGTGACGCCACGACACTCTACTGAGGGTGACATAGTGAGACTCTCTCAAAAAGAAAATAAATAAATTTCTTCATAGGTTTGAACTTGTTCAAAATGAAAGTTGGGGTAGAAAAAAGGGAAAGGGAGCTTTGTATTCTTAGGACATTCTTAATTGGACTGATTGTCACAAGTTTATTTTTTTGCCCTAGTACTTCTGACTCCATAAGGAGTCCTTTTGAGACCTTATAAAGAAACAAAAGAACTATCAGGAAAATGTATGGCAGGTGTAGGGAATGACATGGAGGCTAAGGCCTGTCTCTAGGGGTTCTCAGAATGCTCTTTTCTCTAGGCTTTTTTTTCTTTAGAGATAGAGTCTTACTTTGTTGCCCTCGATAGAGTGCTGTAACGTCATAGCTCACAGCAACCTTTAGGTCTTGGGCTTAGGAATTCTCTTGCCTCAGCCTCCTGCATAGTTGGGACTACAAGCGCCTGCCACAAAGCCATGCTATTTTTTTTGTTGCAGTTTGGCCAGGACCGGGCCCTACTCACTGAGCCCTTCACTGAGCCACAGGTGCCACCCATTTCTCTAGGCTTTTAAGGAGATGGCACTGGTAGTGGCACTGTAGCTCAGTGGGTAGGGCACCAGCTGGTGGGTTCAAACCCGGCCCAGGCCAGCTAAAACAACAATGACAACTGCAACAACAACAAAACAGCTGGATGTTGTGGCAGGTGCCGATAGTCCCAGCTACGTGGGAGGCTGAGGCAAGAGAATCACTTAAGTTCAAGAGTTTGAGGTTGCTGTGAGCTGTGATGCCACGGCAGTCTACATGGCGACAGCTTGAGACTCAGTCTCAAAAAAAAAGAGAAGGTACTGGTTAGAGGTTTTTTTTTTTTTTTTTTTTTTGCAGTTTTTGGCTGGGGCTGGGTTTGAACCCACCACCTCTGGCATATGGGACCTACGCCCTAGTCTTTTGAGCCAAAGGCACCACCCAGTCTCACTTTTTTACCCTTGGAAGAGTGCCCTGGTGTCATAGCTCACAGCAGCCTCAAACTCTTGGGCTCACGCAATTCTCTTGCCTCAGCCTCCCTAGTAGCTGGGACTACAGTTGCCCGTCACAACACCTGGCTATTTTTTTTTTTTTTTTTTTTTAAGCAGGCCCCAGATTGGGAACAAACTCCCTAGTCCCAGACCATGTGGCTGGTGCCATAACCACTGAGATACGGTTGCCCCCAGAACTAAGAGTTTTTGCTGTAGTCCTTACCTGCTATATAACTACAACTAGAGACCAACCTGTTCTCCTACTTTTTTTTTTTTTTTTTTGAGACAGAGTCTCAAGTTGTCATCTTGGGTAGAGTGCCATGGTGTCATAACTCATAGCAGCCTCCAACTCTTGGCCTCAGGGATCTTCTTGCCTCAGTTTTTTTCTATTTTTAGTAGAGATAGGGTCTCACTTTTGCTCACTCGTCAGTTCAAGACCAGCCTAAGCCTCAGCCTCCCAGAGTGCTAGGATTACAGGTGTGAGCCACCATGTCCAGCCTGTTTTCCCCTATTTTCTCAGTGTCATCAACCTTAATTAGGTTGACTTGGTGTTCACCACAAAGGGCCTCCACCAGCTTGACATAGATAGGCTCATCACAGTTGAATATAAGCACACAAAGATGGGTTTGGAGCTTTTCTAAGATTTTTGGCAGCTTTATGAGTTGCACATGGTAGGCTTTTGTGGATAAGTGTGGTCTTCAGTACCTCTTGTAAAGTAGAATTAACTTCTGTCAGGCTGAGTACACTGGCTCATGCCTGTAATCCTAGCACAATGGGGTATCAAGGCAGGTGGATTGCCTGAGCTTAGGAGTTTGAAACCAGCCTGAGCAAGAGTGAGACCCTGTCTCTACTAAAAATAGAAAAATAGAAAAAATAGAAAAACAGGGAGGTACCTGTGGCTAAAAGGGGTAGGACGCAGGTCCCATATGCCAGAGGTGGCAGGTTCAAACCCAGCCCCGGCCAAACAAAACAGTAAAAAAACAAAACAACACACAAAAAACTAGCTAGGTGTAATGGTATGCACCTGTAGTCCCAGCTACTTGGGAGGCTGAGGCAAAAGGATTACTCTAGCCCAGGGGTCCTCAAACTGCAGCCTGCGGGCCACATGAGACAGTGTGATTGTATTTGCTCCCATTTTGTTTTTTTACTTCAAAATAAGATATGTGCAGTGTGCATAGGAATTTGCTCATAGTTTTTTTTTTTAAACCATAGTCCGGCTCTCCAGCAGTCTGAGGGACAGTGAATTGGTTCCCTGTTTAAAAAGTTTGAGGACAGCTGCCCAAGTGTTTGAATTTCCTGTGAGCTATAATGATGCCATGGCACTTTACCCAGGGGGTCAGAGTGGAACTCTGTCTCACAAAAAATAAGAAGTAACTTCTGTCACACCTGCAATAGCGATGTCTTTCTTGGCTGTGGTGATGGGTGAAGCTGAATCTTGCATCCAAGCCTATACTCCTGTACAACTCAGCAGTGGCAGGGAAAGAGCTAAGAGGGGAAGATTTTTTGAGTCAAACACTGATTTTTTTTTTTTTTTTGAGACAGAGTCTCAAGCTGTCTCCCTGGGTAAAGTGCTGTGGTGTCACAGCTCACAGCAACCTCAAAGTCTTGGGCTTAAGTGATTCTCTTGCCTCAGCCTCCTGAGTAGCTGGGATTACTACTGTGGTCTCCCACCACAATGCCCAGCTGTTTTTTAGTTGTAGTTGTCATTGTTGTTTGGCAGGCCTGGGCTGGATTCAAACCTGCCAGCTCTGGTGTATGTGGCTGGTACTGAGGTACAGGCGCCGAGCCAAGTACCGATCATCTTTAGGGAGCTTCAGTATTCTATTAGGACCAGAAAATAGGTCCTGTGGTGTTAAGAAGACTAGTTTAATTTGTTTGACTAAACTTCTTGGCTGTATTCAGTATTTGGATTATTTTATTTTTTTTTTTTTCTTAGAGACAGTCTCACTTTGTCCCCCTCCATAGAGTGCCATGGCATCACAGCTAACAGTAACCTCCAGCTCTTGGACTTAAGCAATTCTCTTACCTCAGCCTCCCAAGTAGCTGGGACTACAGGCGACCACCACAACATCCGGCTATTTTTTGTTGCAGTTTGGCCGGGGCCAGGTTTGAACCTACCACCCTAGGTATATAGGGCTGGCGCCCTACTCACTGAGCCACAGGTGTTGCCCGAGTATTTGGATTCTTATTCATAATAACATTTCTATTTATAATGTCATCTACTAAAAGCACCCCAGTATCTATCAGGGGCATAATTGCTATCTAATCATTATAGAGACTCTATAAAGTAGGTTTGTTAGTTTATTTTGTAGTTGAGCAAACTGAAGCCCAAAGGGCACACAACTATGAAGTGGCAGTGCCAGGATTTGAACCCATGTTTGTTTGATTCAGAAGCCCTTGCAAGCCAAGTCAAGAGATTGTTTCACCTGTGTCAGTATATATCACTAACTTTATTTCTTCAGCGAAATCTTTTCTTTTTTTTAAAGATAGGGTCTTATTCTGTCTCCCTGGGTAGAGTGCTACGGCATCATATTTCACAAGAACCTCAAACTCCTGGGTTCATGCAATCCTCTTGCCTCAGCCTCCCAAGTAGCTGAGGCTACAGATGCTTGCCCCAACGCCCAGCTATTTTTAGAGACAGGGTCTCGCTTTTGCTCAGGCTGGTTTTGAAATGCTCAGCTCAGGCAATCCATCTGCCTTGGCCTCCCAGAGTGCTAGGATTACAGGCATGAGCCTTGGCACCAAGCCTCCAGATAAGGCTATTTTTTTTTTTGTTTGTTTTGTTTGTTTGTTTGTTTGTTTGTTTTTGAGACAGAGCCTCAAGCTGTCACCCTGGGTAGAGTGCTGTGGCATCACAGCTCACAGCAACCTCCAACTCTTGGGCTCAAGTGATTCTCTTGCCTCCGCCTCCCAAGTAGCTGGAACTACAGGCGCCTGCCACAACGCCCGGCTATTTTTTGGTTGCAGCCATCATTGTTGTTTGGCGGGTCCTGGCTGGATTCGAACCCGCCAGCTCACGTGTATGTGGCTGGCGCCTTAGCCGCTTGAGCCACAGGCGCCAAGCCAGAGAGAAGTCTATTGTTAAAGGCACTAACTTAGGAAGTACAACTGTCCTTCCTCAGTCTCTCTCTTCTGCCTTTGGGAAAGTTTGACCCTTTCTGCTTAGCCTGAGTCTGGTATCTGGGTTACCAGGTCCTCTGTTTGCTCAGCAACCCCAATTCTGCGACAGGTTTGAATGTGGAAAACAAAGTATATGAGAGTGTGATGCAGAATAGGAGGCTGGCAATGAGGGTGGGGATCAGAGATGTGGAAATGGTGTTCTTGTTACCTTCTTGATGTGTACACACTAGGATGATGCATGTCTCTTGTAGAACATATAGAAAATAAAGGGTTTTAAAAATCACTCTAACCCTAGCATCCAGAGATAATGTTAACAGTTTGCAGCAGTTCCTCCTAGATCTTTGTCTATGCATACATATAGATATAATCATATAATTAAACAAAATAGACTTTCTTTTTTTTTTAGAGACAGAGTCTCACTTTGTCACCCATGGTAGAGTGCTGTGGTGTCACAGCCCGCAGCAACCTCTAGCTCTTGGGCTTAGGTGATTCTCTTGCCTCAGTCTCCTGAGTAGCTGGGACTACAGGCACCCACCACAACACCCGGCTATTTTTTGTTGTTGTTGTTGTTGCAGTTTTGGCCAGGGTCAGGTTCGAACCCGCCACCCTGGGTATATAGGGCTGGCACCCTACTCACTAAGTCACAGGCACTGCTCAAAATATACTTTCTGTACATTGTCTCTTTTTTCATTTAATGGTATCTAGTGAATACCTTTTAATGACAAAAAATACAGATCTTACATGGGCTTTATGGTCTACATAAATTATGGGTATGCTATGTAACTAATATAATTTCCTCTTTTACTACATTTATTTTATTTCTAGGATCTCACATGCTTTTGGCAGTTTCTGCTTCTATAAAGTGGGAATTCCAGTGTCATAAGATTTTAGTCTCTGCTAAAAGACTTAGCAAAAATGCTAATGGAACCAGATTTCTAGGCCAAAATCACTCTTAGTGGTGCCCTGCTTCTCTGAAAGCAGAAACATGAAAAAGTACTAGGAAAGTACAAAGAATTATCCTTAGTTGTAACTTTCTTGATTGAAAGGGAGTTGGTGTCCACAAGTATTTTCAAAGTTCTTATCAAGTGCTCAGCCCTGTGCAGGTTCTGTTATATAAAAGTAGAACTTGATATCATTCTGGCAGGCCAAGGCAAGTGGATTGCCTGAGCTCAGGAGTGATCCTCCTGCCTCAGCCTTCCCAGTAACTAGGACCACAGGGGCTCACCACAATGCCCAGCTAACTTTTTCTATTTTTAGTAGAGATGAAGTCTTGCTCTTGCTCAAGCTGGTCTTGAACTCCTGAGCTCAGGCAATCCACCTGCTTCAACATCCCAGAGTGCTAAGATCACAGCTGTGCCCGGCTGGATTCTGCATTTCTAACACTCTTCCATATAATGGTGGTGCTGTTGGTCTAAGGACCACACTGAAAATCAGGGTTGTGGAGATAATGAGCAGGGAGCTAACATCTGTGGTTTGGAGTTAATATTGGGGGGGGGGGGGGGGAGGACACAGAAGAGCCTAATAAAGAACAAAGGCTTCCCAGGGTCATGGTCCTTGTTTTCTCCTTTCATTCCAGGCCCTTTGGAGAACACTTACCGTGATTTCTGGCTTATGGTATGGGAGCAGAAAGTCTTGGTGATTGTCATGACCACCCGGTGAGTTAATCCCTTTTCCCCCAGTGATTCCCACCCTGTGTCCCTAAGCATGGGTGATTCAAGAAGGAAGTTTAGCTATTAGAAACAGTGAGGATGAGGCTGGGGGTAGTGGCTCACATGTGTGATTCCAGTGCTTTGGGAAGCCAAAACCAGATGGTCATTAAAGGCTAGGAATTTGAGACCAGCTTGGACAACATAGTGAGATCCTGTCTCTACAAAAGAAATTTCAAACTCAGCTGGGTATGGTTAGGCTTGCTTACAGTCCCAGCTACTTGGGAGGCTGAGGTGGGAGAATTACTTGAGCCCAGGATTTGGAGGCTGCAGTGAGCTATAAATACTCCAGCCTGGGCAACAGAGCAAGACTCTGTCTCAACAAAAAAGAAAAGAAAAAGGAAAAAAAAAGATACAGTGAAGATTAGGAAAGCCATGGCAAAGATTTGGAGATATCTTAGATTTTCTCAGCTGGTCAAATGTTAATTCGATGGTAGAGATTCAAAGGTCTAGTTTATCAAAGCTTTAGTCCAGGGGTCCTCAAACTTTTTAAACAGGGGGCCAGTTCACTGTTCCTCAGACCGTTGGAGGGCCAGACTATAGTTTAAAAAAAAAGTATGAACAAATTCCTATGCACACTGCACATATCTTATTTTGAAGTAAAAAAATGAAACAGGAACAAATACAATCACACCACCTCATGTGGCCCACGGGCTATAGTTTGAGGATGCCTGCTAGTCCATGGCTCTGGTGACCCTGTGCCAGTTGTACCTATTCTGAGGTCCTGGCTTTATCCAGTAAAAGAAGTACTGGGAAACATGGAGCAATTCACCTTCAATCTGTTGAATTCACCTATAGACAGAAAATCCTGTTTCTAGAAGGAAGCTTTCTTCTTGGTTCCTGAAGTACCAGTTCCTCTTTGCTCTCCTCTCCATTTGCTACTTTTGACCATTTTTCTGGTTGTAGATATTTTTACTGTAGAACCATTAAAAAAAAAGGAGTATTTTTGTAATTTTGGTCTACAAGTTTGCCAAATTTAAGAAATTACCTATATCATCAATATCGTTATTATAATAAGTTATTTCAGATGATAAGAAAAAAATGAATGGGAATATTTGCTCATTTCCCTTCCTCAGAGCACTATTAGAACCACCTTGATTTGGAGAAGAGGTACTGAGAGAAGTACCACCTTGGAGTACTTTGGGGCCACTGTAATGGTGGGGTGGACTTTAGGCCTTTACATAAACCTCCCACTAGCATGGGAGTGTGTCTTTCCCAGTCCTCTCTCAGCTAACAACCCCTATTGTGGAAGTGACCGAACAGTGGCTGAGGTACAGGCCAGAGTGTTCTCTCTGACCCATCATATTTCCTCTACTATTTTTGTCTCCTCTCATTATATATCCCAGATATGTGAGAAATACCAGGAGGTATCAGCAGAGAGACTAAATGATGTAGTAAAGTGTTCAGTAAATGTTGGCTAAAGAAGTTCATGCAGCAACTTTAGCTGTTATTACATCTGTTTAGAATAAAGAAGCTTCTGAGCAGCACCTGTGGCTTAGTGGGTAGGGCGCCGGCCCCATATACTAAGGTGGTGGGTTCGAACCTGGCCCCGGCCAAACTTCAACAACAAAAAAATAGCCGATGTTGTGGCAAGCGCCTATAGTTCTAGCTACTCAGAAGGCTGAGGCAAGAGAATCGCATAAGCCAGGATTTGGAGGTTGCTGTGAGCTATGACGTCATAGCACTCTACTGAGGGTGATAAAGTGAGACTCTGTCTCTAAAAAAAAAAAAAGCTGGGCGTTGTGGCAGGCACCTGTTGTCCCAGTTACTTGGGAGGCTGAGGCAGGAGAATTGCGTAAGCCCAAGATTTTGAGGTTGCTTTGAGCTGTGACGCCACAGCACTCTGCCAAGGGCAACATAGTGAAACTCTGTATAAAAAAAAAAAAAAAAAAAAAAAAAAAAAACAGAATAAAGAGGTTTCCTTCCTCTTCTGCTGAGAATCAATGATGTAAGTTAGAACTAATGCAGGGGATGACCCTGATGCCTAAGGGTAGCAGGTCTTCGGGGGAGCTGGGTTACTACAGTGGAGGCTTATCTTACCCTGTGTCTTTTCAGCTTTGAGGAAGGTGGCAGGAGAAAGTGTGGCCAGTACTGGCCTTTAGAAAAAGACTCTCGGATCCGATTTGGCTTCCTCACAGTTACCAATCTAGGTGTGGAGAACATGAACCATTATAAGAAAACAACACTGGAAATTCTCAACACAGAGGTAATTCCAGGTTTCTGTTTTCTTACCTTTTGAAACTAGGAGAGAACCACTACTGTAAAGAAAATCTCCAGAGGGAATGGGCAGGATTTCAGGGAGGTTATAAGTTGTTCCTGTTTTTCTGGGAACAGGATGAGGGTATTCAACTCACAGCCTTTATTGCCCGTACTACCTCAACATCACAGTGGCATTACATAGGAATAAAGCTTGTAACTAAAGATATCTGTATCCTACAATATAGGATTCTGCCTTTTTTCAAACATTTAACCCTTCCTTTGGGTTTATAGTAGGGAAGTTAAGTGTTAGTAGAAGCAATTTGTAATGTTGACAGAGGTAGACAGGAACCATGGTGTTGGGGCTAGCAGGGTATTGAGAATCCTGAGAAGCTGGAGGTGGTTGGGGCAGGTAGAAATCTCATTAACTTGTGCTGCTTTTTTCACCTAAGGAGCGGCAGAAACGCCAGGTGACCCACTTCCAGTTCCTGAGCTGGCCAGATTATGGCGTCCCTTCCTCAGCAGCATCCCTCATTGACTTTTTGAGAGTGGTCAGAAACCAGCAGAGTCTGGCTGTGAGCAACATGGGAGGACGCCCCAAAGGGCAGTGCCCTGAGCCACCCATTGTGGTTCATTGCAGTGCAGGCATTGGCAGGACAGGTAATGTACCAGACACCTCTTGGTGCCTCCAGAGGTAGTAGGTGGGGAAAAGCTCTTAGCCATATCTATGATTTGGAAAAAGAACTCATTTAATCCCTTGGTGGTAAATTGCTGTGAAAAATTATCCTTTAAATGTCCATTGGTATCCATAGTGCTAGGTGCTTCCCAGATTTTTTTTTTTTTTTTTTTTTTTTTTTTTGGTCGCCCTCGGTAGAGCGCCATGGCATCACAGCTCACAGCAACCTCAAATTCTTGGGCTTAAGCTATTCTCTTGCCTCAGCCTCCCAGATATCGGGACTATACGCATCTGCCATAACACCTGGCTTTTTTTTGTTGTTTGTTATTGTCATTGTTTAGCAGGCCCTGGCCAGGTTCAAACCCATCAGTCCCAGTGCATGTGGCTGGCTCCTAACCACTGAGCTACAGGCACTGAGCCCAGAAGATATACTTGACAGGCTAAGCCCTCTAGGGTTTATGTACCCCATCAGAATGGTTATCTTCTGACCCTGTCACCATATCATTGTCACTGTGGGTGTCTCAGAGAATTCTGCTGGTTTGCTACTTTCTTCCTATCCCTCCCTTCCTCCCTTCTAGGGCGACTCCTTACCCTGTGCTGTGTTCTCAGTTTGGAGCCAGTTAGCACCTTTTGCCTTAAGGGCAGTGGTTCTCAACCTTCCTAATGCCTCCAAATGTCGTGACCCTTTAATACAGTTCCTCATGTTGTAGTGACCCCCAACCATAAAATTATTTTCATTGCTACTTCATAACTGTAATTTTGCTACTGTTATGAATTGTAATGTAAATATCTGATATGCAGGATGTATTT